>OY757259.1:5582018-5680956 GCA_963584085.1 Pyrausta aurata
GTACGCGCGTCTTAGTTTTACTTCGTTCCTATAGATCGTAGCAAAAATGTTTATAAGCCTATAAGAACGCATTAATTTACTTCTATAGCCTTCCCCGATAAATAAGCTATCTAACAATGTATCTAACATATTTTATATCCGGACCAATAGTTCCTGTGATCAGCGTGTTCAAACATAAACATCCATTTTTTAAATATATGCGTATATAAATAAATTTTAATGTTATATTTTATGTACACATAGCACGTAGCCTGGTCTTTAATCTAGTCAAATTTACACCGGGACATTATCTTTTCATTTAACACGTTCCGGGACACTACTCCAGACACAATAGATGTTTTATTGTTTTCACGCCTGTAGGCGGGCACTGTCCCGGAACGTGTTAACATCGAAATGGAAATACTACACCTATTGTCAAATATATTTCTTTCGGTTGCTAAAAATCATGCCACATACAGGCTGTGGAAGAAGCAAAATTCCCTCAAGTCTTCTCCCGCAACCTTAAGAGTTTAAACTTGAACTTAGCTTATATATGTAGGATGGATTTTAGAACGATAGATGACGTCATGAAAGAATGTGTGTAAGCGAGACGTAAGATTTGAATATGTTTGGAATGAAAGGAATTACGATAGTGTTTTGTTTTCTGAAGATGAAAGCTACGGTAAAGACGTACGTGGTTATTATTATAAGAATAAATACGAAGTAAACCAATTCTGTGTATTTCCTAATGATCCAAACCCCGAGTCCCACATATATGATCATAGCGAATACTCTACTTTCTTGAATTCAAAGGGACAATCCTATGGAGGGAATAGGGATCTACCCCATCATCATCTTCAACACCCAAAGGTCGTCCACTGATAAACATAGGCCCCCCGCGAAAAGTTGCAGAAAATTCCAGATTGGACACCCTTCGCTTCGACCATAGGAGTAGCGTAGAATGTCCACCAACAATATGAACAAACGACCTTTTGAAGATTTCAGGATTACACTGGACATAGACCGCTGATAACTGCCCTGTATAAAAAAAATAGCGGTCCCAGTGAACTTCGTTTCGCCCCCAGCCTCGGCCCCGTTTTATTAGAATTTTCTTTGCTATAAACCTCACGGAACCCGAGACCTTTCCAACGAATGCAAAACCTTGGAAATCGGTTCGTACGTTCTGAAGTTATAGAGTCAGGAAGGAAAATCCGACTTATTTTTATTTTATTTCTATCCTAGTTAGTAAGCCCCATCAAAATCGGTCCAGTAGATTCTGAGATTAGCTCGAACAAACAGACAGAAAGACAGACAGACAGACGGACAGACAAAAAATTCAAAAAAAATATTTTTCGTATCTATTACGTGTAAGAAGCCCCCTCAATGCATTTTTTTTTAAATATGCAATGTACAGAATTCACCTTCTCTACAGTTTTATTATATGTATATATATATGAGATGAGTGGCCTGGTATTTTTTTTTTAGACTAGTATGTACGTACTTATTCCATTGTTTCAGCTGTGTCGTATCGAATCGTAGCAATGGGTAGGTGACATAAGCTACAACATTATAGTTTAGCGGATATTTTATCGTTTTCATTTTTTACACAATATTGATGAAAAGAATTCAATCTTACTGACTTTGGCAATATTTTTATATTTTTATACATTTTCTGTCAAAATTTAAGCAATCTCTTTTAATGCTTTTAGAGTGAGATTTTGATATACCTTCTATTTTAATATCACAGAAAATTCAATATTAACCATGCGTTTATTTGCCATTTCCAGAGGGCCAAATCCCGCGCATCTCGAGCTACTTGCAACAGGAGCGAGACGCAGCAAGACTCCCTCGAGACAGGCCGTTCCCGCCCGTAGGAGATCCAGGTAATGTATTGTTATCGCGCCGGAAATGTACGACGTATGTCTGGGCCCGATACTGGCGGTGAGAGCCGAACGGGGAACGAGTAACGGGCTTGCACGTTTGCATTTGCTGTTGCTGAGGCAGAATGGATTTCTATTCGATTGTCGGTTTACATATTTCCCGTAGTCACCTTAAAACGGTGACGGTGTGTCTTCTGTCTAATACTTTAATAACTGAGGAATGTTTTGTATGACTTTTCGTTAATAATTGAAAAACAAGAGCCACAGTATTTCCAGTCCATAAATGATTGATATACAGAGTGACAACGAGGTGTTGCCAATTTTTAGAAGGTGAATGAGATCAAATAAAATTTTCAACTTTTTTATGGGACCATCGGTCAAATCTTAATTTTTTTTTCAGATTTTCCATACGTTATCGTCAATGTAGCTGACTGATTTGTATGTGGCATCTGAAATTTTCTTCAAGCTATCGACCTCATAGTAAAATTTGTTGAGGCATCCGTAAGACTGACTTATTAAGAAAATTTAACCTTCTCAATCCAATAAAATTGTTTTTCAGTGCATGTGCTCCGCAAAGAGTACGCGAGCAAGAGCGAAGCGGAGCGCAGCGAGTACGAGCGCGGCGCGCGGAAGATGGCCGATGCGCCGCGCAAGCTCGACGGAATAGGGCCCACGACCAAGGACGGGATGCCCGTCACACTCAGATCTGTGAGTGTATTAGCATTATTAGTACCTGTAGTGCAAGTAACTAGTGCAATAACGTAAAGAGTATGTGAGCGAGAGCGGGACAGAACACGGCGTGTGGAAGATGGCCGATGCGCCGCGCAAGCTAGACGGAATAGGGCCCACGACCAAGGACGGGATGCCCGTCACGCTCAGATCTGTTAGTTTATTAGTACCTATAGTGCAAGTAACTAGAGCAATAACGTAAAGAGTATCTGAGCGAGAGCGGGACAGAGCGCAGCGTGTTGTAGATGACCAAAGCGGCTCGTAAGCTTAACGGAATAGAGCCACTACCAAAAACGACATGCTTGACTCAGATTTGGGAGTTTATTAACATTATTAGTACCTATATAATGTGTAGGAAGTGTACCTACGTGAAAAGCAAAGGTTACACCATAAGCCTAGCGTCATTCTATCCATCACTCTAGTCAGATTAATAGGAATGATCGTGTAACCTACACGGCTAGAAAGACTGATGCCCGACTGATGAAAACCGTGAAATGTTTCCATCAATCTAGCTACAATCACAGTCCAGACGCTCAGTCTGTCATTAATCAGTTGCGACCTTTGTCTAACGTAAAGAGCGAAGCAAGATAGAGCACCGAGTATGTGCGGAGAGCTTTTGCTATTACATAAGTAGTTAGTTTATTATGTTTTAGTGCCCATAAAAAGTGCACGCACAATAGTATACACAGCGCAGCATCATCTGCTGCCTACCCATAGTTATTTAAATATTACAGAGACAATCATAAGTGCCATGGATACTTCGCTCTAGGGTCGCTAAATGTGAAATATTTATTTTTCAGGAAGTGAAAGACCAGTCCAAGTGGTACAAGAAAATGTACGACACAATACACAAAAATAAATACGACGGTGAGTATCGAATCACATCACAAGAATAGTTAAGATAAAATAAAACCTATAGTCCTTCTTCGTTTTTTATCCAATTTTAAGGTAAAGGTTTTATTGTAAGGTACTGAATTCATTTTAAAACAGATGTTAGAGATGTTTAAATCTTTCTTTTTCAGACGATTATGTGACAATTCGATACAAAAATCGCCGAGGTGATTATAGAATATATTTTCAAAATTTTCTTACATAACGGTGGCTGCATAACACAGGCGCATAACTAATTCATTTTCAGTAACTCGACCGAAAACGCTTCTATAATGTTTTTTTACATCTCCATTGTAAATACTTATACACTAAGGCTTCATAATTACTACATACTTATTTTATAACTAGTGGGAAACCTGTGTCTTAGTGATACCATGTTATCAGATTCATTTTCGATACATAGTTAGCTACTAATTAAAATATCTAACCAGTCTAACCAATTTTTGAAATGTCAGTGATAACTTTTATTAGGTATTATCTTATTTTCAAAAGCTTTATAATCTGCGGCGCTTTGCTTTGCACAAATTTTGTTTTAAAACTCTTTATTATAATTAATTTTCTAAAAAAAATCATTTATTATCTGTAAATTAATTTATTGATAACTTTCACAATCAGCTCAACGTCATTAGTTGATCACGTTGATCATCTTCGGTGTTTTTAAAATTTAAAACGACTTCAAATACTTACAAAAAGCTTTTGGGTCCAAAAGAATTTGTTTTTTCTAAATAGAAGAAAAATGCGTTATTATAAGCTTATTAGTCCGTTTTTTGAAGGCTTTATAATATATTTTTATTCAAGTCATGTCTTTGTTGTTTTTATTACGTGTTCCATGTTTTAATCATTCTTATTTGACAGGTCAACAACCCCAGCGAGTGACGAACAAATCTCAATACGCGTACTTTGACCCTCGATCGGGGTACCTCAGCGAGCCTGAAGGCGGCCTTAGCCGTCTTGGCTCGAGTACGTGGAGCGACGCGTACGACAGTGACGTCACCAGCGGCCCGCGGAGACGGACCGCGTCCGTTCAGGAGGAGAGGAGGATCAGTGACGAAACATCGCCTTATCTACCAAATAATAAGTAAGCAACAGCATCGTTGTCACTTATTATACTTTAAACCCTATCAGTGAGACTGAAGGAGGCCTTAGCAGACTGGGGTCGAGTAATTGGAGCGACGCGTACGACAGTGACGTCACGCCGCCTAAGTGACGCCTTATCTACCAAATAATACGTTAGCAACAGGCTCCTATGTATAACTCTGGACTCATTGAGACATAAGGCGGTCTCAGGTTTTTGTATATACATGTCTAAGTTTTAATTCTATCTACTAGTTAATCAGTCAGGTATCAAACGAATGCCGAGAGTCGCATAACAATGGAATTTTTATTGTGTCTCGTTTACACATACTTGACGAGTTAAATTAGTTTATTTTGTTCAGCGTTTATTATTCATAGCTTTGATCTGTCCGTGAGAGTCCGTAAGGTTAGCACAGACAAGCCTTGATTGGGGCATAAAAAACGGTTTTCTTTACTTGCTTGTTACCATTGAATAGAACAGAGCAAAGTTGAAAATAAAAGTCTTATTATGTATTAAGTACAATAGCACAACATAATATAAGTACAAAAATAGGTAAAAGATATTGTTTTCGGTACCGTGTCAGTTTTCAAGTCACAAAGTTATTGTGACTTGAAAACTGACATAAGTTTTTTTTTCTTTTCAGATATAGCACCTTAGCGTCTGCAAGAGCTAGTCAAGAAGTATACAAAAACCAACCGGGAAGGATAGAGAACTACGTCCCTGGCAAGTCTTCGGTCGTCGACAAAGAGGCCAAACAGGTAAAATACGACCCATTTATAGCCAAAATAGAATTAGTAGAATTTGTGATATTGCCACCTCACCTCATATTCATCCTAATGGTATCATCATCATCCACGAATCCCACGAATGCTCAAGGAATATTTGAGCGTGTATTATGAAAGATCATTACTAAAGGAGCTGGTCCACTTTATAATTTCATGCTCATTGGAACTCCGCATTTTTAGATAGAACTTATAGAGAATATAATAAATTGGCGTTCTCATAATTCACCTCACGAACTAACAATGATCACAATCCACAAGAAAGCAACAACAAATCGGTATTTTTCCTTTCTAGTGGTGGGACGAGGTCATGGACATATTTGACGGGGTACGAAATCTTTTTACTATTTTATGTGTGTTTATTTGTAACAGTCATATTTAAAGTGTAACCATGTATATAGTCCATGTTTTGATAAAATAAATATCCGCCATTTTAACTTAATCCTATTGCAACAAACCGTATCGTAACGAATTTGTGATTTTGACGCTATTAATCATGAACCCAAACATGTTGAATCTGTACAGAATGTCCCGAATAACTTTGTTTATTAACTGAGACTTCTTAATTGAATTGAATTTTATTTTAAAGTAGTATAGTTCAATTTAATTGAATTGAATTATAAAGAAGTAACAAAAACGCCTTTTTCCTGCAATAAAGTAAATACACAGTCACAAATATGAATGAATGAATACAAAAATACTTACCTATTATAACTTGTCCTCTAACCACGGATTTTTGAAGTCATATACTTAAAGAGTTACTGCAATATAAATAACTTACACTTCATGTAGCTCCTCACATCCATCATTATTTCAAATAAATATAGTTGAAAAGTGAAGGCACTTATTATTCAGACTTCAAAATCCCGCGGTTTCTGATTTGGGACTTCCCCTTTGCCGATATGTATCAATATTGCCTATAACTGACCAACTAACGGTGTTTCCCCATTGGTGTCGGGTGGTGGCGACTAACACACAGTGGCTAGACGACAACTCCCCCCTGCCCCCTTACACGACGTTGCTCGCTCGCGCCATACAAAAGAGTGTAAGGTTTAACACGTCTGTCTGCCTGTTGTGTGTGTGTGCCTCTGTATATTATCTGCTATGTCTATGCCAATCTTGAGTAAAAACACTATGAGCAGAACCTGAAGTCTTTCGATGCAGTTGCGCGGTAGACAAACGCACGTTTGAACAGTTGCAAAAAGCCGCCGTGTGTAAGGTCCTAATATCAGTATTTACTTACTTGTTTCTGAAGCTTACGCGAATACTTACTACTCATTTATTAAAATATTATAGCGCTGTATTAAATTTTACATCCCGACGTTTCGAGCACTTTACAGCGTTCGTGGTCAAGGGTAGTTTATCCCGTATCAGTATTTACTGTAATGCATACAGATAACGCAGGCAAAGCGTAGGACACCAACACAATGGACGGACGACTTAGTAAAGATCGCAGGATCACACTGGATGCAGATCGCTAACAACCGGTCTATATGCACTGTGGGGGTGCTTATGTTTAGCAGTGGACGCTCTATGGCAATAACTAAATGCCAAAAAACGAATTAGAATTTGAATATGGTTGATAATGATGATGTTATGATTACAGATTACATTTTTTTATTATGTCGTCGTTTAATAGCAAAGTGTTTTTATTCAAGATTGATGATATTATATATGCCTACTGTATTTATAAAAAATCTCATGGGAACCATTCGCACGCCTCTAATGTGTGTTAACAATAATTGTGTGGATAATGTTAGGCTAAGCTTTTACTGAATTTTCATAACTTAAGATCCTTTAATTCCGTACCAATCTTAAACTGAAAACTCCGTGACTTTAAGAATTCTGATTTGGTCACGTTGATTGGTCTGGTTGCCTAATTTTATTAATTGTTCATGTAAATTCTTCTACTTTTATTTTAGTTTGTCTGTTTTTGTGTAAGCAAAACGGCAAAACTAAGTTATGACCCATGCCACTGTGAATACAATGTATCATGTCATGATACTGTGTTGCTTTTTGAACAATGTACTTATTTCAATGTCTACTTTGATATTAAATTGTTTCTTGTAATATAAGCATGACTCTTTGCCTGAGTTGTATTTGTGTCTGTAAATACGCGTAGTATGCTTGAGCAATATTTTGGCATGGATGGTAATAATCATGAATTTGTTTTTTTTTACATTACTTCACGTGGCAGGACTTATGTTTGCGTCTTTTTGCAGCAAAACATTTCAAGTACGACGTCATTACCCCAAGCATCTCCTAAAGACAAAAAGGATTTGACCTCAACGATTTTATCGAAGTCAAACATGGCAAGGTAAGTTATGTTTTTTTTTTTCAAATCTTGTAATTTTTAATGCCTCACCTTTTTTTAGAGCCTAAGTAGTAGTACTAAGCTAATATTGTCTTTAGTGATAACCAACCTATAGCTACTTATTTGCATAAAAATGACCAAAGGACTACACATTATCGATTATACAGTGTTACATAAAGATGTAAAAATAAATTATTTTAATATGTATTAGTAACAAGACCCAGCACCTAACTGGAACGCTTAGAAAAAATAATAGAAATGCTGAGACTGTGATGTTTATAAATTTAGTTGTAGTAGCGTGTCTCATCGATGCACTATTATGTCTAAAAATCTACATTGTCTCATTGAACTACTATTACTTACGTATGGAACTGACATCACGAACAATTTTGTGCTCCATGAATTGATGACACATCAACTCGTTTTACAAATCGTGATTCGAAATCTTCAAGAAAACGTCACAATCTTTTCGTCGTTTTTGCGAGACATTTTTTGATTGGCATAGCTTCTCTATACGTATTAGTACAACTCACTGCATTGTCTATTTTTTTAGGGCTCTAAAAGAATCCGGCTACGAGTCGGATTCCACCCTGGTGTTCCGTCGCCGCGACGACACGGACGCCCCCCTCTCCCCCGCGGAGCGGCGTGCGGCGTACAGGGACCTCCAAGCGGGAGGGGAGCCCCCACTTAGAGGATTCCGGTCTCCCGCCCCGCCTAGGACAGGTAAGAGATGACAGAGATGATAGTGAATGAGACTAGCTGAAAAACGGGCCGTGAAACAATCATTAAAAAAAACAACTTTTTAAACTTTTTGGCGCTCAAAGTTTAAAGGCAAAGATCGTTTAAAGTTTGATACTTTTTATGTAGTTCTTATAAGTACGCTTTAATATGATTTTTTCGCGATTTCTTAGAATAAAATTGGGTTGGATTGTAAATAACGTAATAAAATAAACTAAATTAATGAAATAAATTTCGTTTGGGTGGTATAAGAAAAAGTTCAACCGTAAAATATTTCGATCCTCTTAAATGTAATTCTTTGAATTGTATTTATACAACAATTTTAAGTGCGTGAAAAAAAAAAATTATTTGATAGTATCATTTGTTTCAATTAGTATATTCAATTTTATGACAGAACATTAAAATACTTAACACGAAACATGTAACAACTAATTGTATTTAAAACTAATTCATATGAAACACTTTTAAATTGCATGGTTTCTCTACATTATATCGGTGTTGGTGGTTAACTGTATATTTGCCTAAGTAGAAATATATTCGCTCTATTCTTAATTATATAAAAAAATCTCTTTTCAATAAATATACGAATACTCTTTGTAATATCGCCCCTATTTTTTCCAAAATGGGTTTATTAATCCGTAGAATCTGGTCAAGGTTAGTGCAAACCATGTTGTCACATTACATACAAATTGGTACAGACACTGTAGGACATATATAGTGTATCAAGGTCACATAATAATGGCATCATAATGACCCGATGAGGCTGTTTACTGCGTTCACTTTAGTTTGCTACTAAACACACGTGAGGTAAGTCAGAAAATCTAAAACTGCATGGTCGGTAGACTAATCAAAGTATCGCAATGGTGCTGGGACTTCGGGCTCGCTACGTAACAAGGTAATCAAAACTCGCTGCATGTAACAAGCGTACTCCAAAATTAAACAGGCACATTTTACGCTCACAGTATTGTTTTGGTACGGCACTTTTGTAGAAACACAATTAGAAAAGCAAAGCCTTTGAACATCACAAATATATTGCAGGAGCACAAGAAACACGTTTTAATCACATCTAACAAGGAGCAAAGCGAGAGAACGGCCTACTGATCGCCGGTTGAAATCCACAGATGAATCGGAGATAGAATACATTCCGATATCATCCACGCTGACGAAGATACGAGTACATAAGAAGACTCCGCAGTTTCACGAAGTCATTTGCTACCCGGTCACTAGCATAGAACCAGAAGTGAAATTTAAGAAACAAGCACCATCTTTTATAAGCGTGAATGTACCGAGCGATGCTCCTGAGTATCCGCCTGCTCCTCCTAGGAGGATTTCTTCTAAGAATAGCAGAACACTGAAGCTAGTTACATCTACAAGACCCGCGTCGACGTCACCTAAACGTCCTACAACTCAATCGCAATCAAACGTTGATTTTCTAAAAGACAAGATACGTCATAAACTGACCAGACAAAACACTCATATAATAAGTAAAACAGAGCAATCTAAAGAAAACGAAAAAAGTATTAATAAAATTAGAAATATGTCTACGTCGGCTCTTCCAGATGTTAACAGAAAAAGTGCCATAACATTGTCAAATACAGTAAAAAAATGTGTCATTGAAGGGAAAAATCTGGGGACGAGCAGCTTCGGCTCTCCTAGAAGAACTCTCATGCCGACAGAGTATTCTAATTCAATACACAGTAAATATGGAACATCACAAGGATCTGTTGTGATTGAAGGTGGTGCTGGTAGAAAAACGCCAATAAGTAACATATTAGATAAAGTAACATCTTTAGACAAGCTTTGGAGCGCAGAAAAGCGTAATGAACGGATTGATCCATCTAAACTGAAATCTCGATCTGTTTTTCGATCAAATACTGCAATCACATCCAAAGTCGCTAAACCAGCTACGACAGCGATGACAAAATCAGCAAGTCCGAGTGTTACTCACAAAAGTAGAGATATGGTACGAACTGCAGAAAAAATACAAAAAATTAAAATATCAAACATGCACGCAAAATCCAATCCTTGTTTGGCAACTAAAACAGAGTCAAAAGTTTTAAAACCTAATCCACTTGAAAAGATATCATCAATTTCCAAATCAACAACAAATATTTCTTCATCGCCCACTAAAAGACAGAGCCAAATCAAAACTGCAGTAGTCACAAATTTAAAGAAGAAGAAATCTGTAGATAGTATAGTCATTCGTCCTCGTAGTGTCCCCTGCCATGAAACCTGTAGTAAAAAAGTTAAAGATGAGAAAAATGTTAAAAAAGGAACAAAACCAAAATTGGTCAAAAAGGCAACAATCAAATCACCGGCTGGTTCTGAAACAGAAAGCCAATTTGGTGATAACGTGTCAAGTGAAAATTTGAACTTTGGATCATTTGAAAATATTGACAAAAGGTATTTGTACTGTAACGATATAAAAGAAACGAGAGATGCTGTAATATCAGATTCATTTTTCCAACATCTCTTTCTTGGTGGATCTGTTATGCCAACTACAACTTACCCAATGTTGGAACCGAGTTCGACTGTTTTACAAAAAGCCAAAATGTTTCAGTCATTTCCGCAAGATTACAAAGAGTCTAAATCATTGAATACTTATTTAATTCATCGGAAGCCAGTTTCTTTGTCTAGATTTAAAATGTGGGATAGAAATTTAAGTCCTGTGCGTGCGCAAAGTCCACGGTCTATTTCCTGGCCAGGTCGCATGCACGGTGAAGTGCGTAAGTTCGACAGTTTATCAAAATGTGATGATTTTGGATCGACCTCATCTTTAGCTACAGTTAGAAGCAGGAGTGAACCACCAATAAACAAACTGTATTTTTCACAAACTTCTCGGCCTATATCACCAACTATAGTTTTCTATAAGAAAGAGAAATCTCGACGAGAATCGCCAGTTAGAACTTCAGAATCTCCGGCACGCTTATATTTTTCACAAACTTCAAGATCAATATCACCATCACCTAAAGTTACCCCTAAAACAATGAGACGCTCGCCTCAAATTAATTCGCAATCACCTACGAGAGTCATATTTTCTGAAACTGTAAGACCAGTATCACCAACAATAACGAAACGACTTTCCAAGTCAGTAACCTTAGAACTTGAAGACGATCGCGAGAAGTACCCTTCTACAATATTTTTTTCTCAAACATCTAGACCTGTGTCACCTAAAATAAATAAGAAGCAAATAACCACTTGCCACAGTAGAAGTCACTCAACCTCGCCTGTAACGTTTAGATCACCGTCATACCGTCGAATTCATAACGTTAGGCTACAAAGTACTAAGCAAATTGCAGATAGAGTAAGTACTCTTAAAAGTGTACTAAGAACTCGCAGCGCAGGAGACGCTGACAAGAAGGTTATAGAACGAAAAGTTCCTATCAAAACCAAAAGTGACTCCAATTTAAATACTTATGATCCTGACTATGAAGAGTATGTACTTGACATGCAAAACAATAAAATTAGGTCGGAGCGATTCCGTGAACTAAATCGATATTATGCATACTTGGAAAGAGTTGCTGAATTAGAGAAAGAAACATCAAATGTAGATCTTCGCCATAGAAGGAAGGATGAAGAGATTATTGATTTTGATCGTTGGAAAAAAATCAGAGCTATTGAAAGAGCTGAAGAGGAATTAAATAATTTATATGTAAAGCTTAAAGTTGCACAAAATGAAAACGATGTTTTATTTTACCCTAGGGATTTAAAAGAATTCAGATGGAATCATGACAGAGAATGGGGTCTGCGGATAAAAGAAAAATCTGTAGAAGATCTTAAAGACCATTTTCAACAAGTGTCGTATTTTGATTCAAATGATTTAGATCAAACTCCGTCAAAAGATACATATAAACCACTGTGGCGTGGAACCAGTGTTGCTGAAACAGCTTTTAAGATTAATAGAAAAAATGACTCTGATACAAGCGATCAAAGAATAACTGTAAAACCAACAGCTCCATTGACCCAAGAACCTTCATTGAGTGAGCTTCGTAAAAAGATTGGTCTTGGTAATCGACTATGGAGTAGCTTATCTATGGAACAAGTTAATGCACTTAAAAACCAACTCAATGCTATTTATAGTAAAGAACTAGAATCAAAATCAAATAAAGATCTTGACAAGTACGCAATTGATGTAAAGGATGCAAAAGATGCTGAAGCGTCTTCATTACACGTCAGGTGTAACTCGCTCATCACCCCACATCATATTCCTGAACATGATCCAAAGACAAGGCTTAGTAAATCCGAATCAATAGCTGCAATTTCTTGTCCTATTACATCGGTGAAAGAGTTGAAAAATAATGTAAACAAAATACAGATGACACTAAGTGAAAATGAAAAAAGGAAAATCTCTCAGACCCTTAGCAAAGAAATTTTGGACAGAATACATAAATTTGACAATACTACACCTCTTTCTCTAAAAGATGAAATGAATGCAAGTGAAAATAATAATTATGTTACTAATAACAGAGACAAAAAAGATAAAGATGAAAAAGCTTTGCAATCAAAAAACGAGCAAGATCTTAATGGAAGAGTTAATCTTCAGGAAGATAACCAAAATGCCTCTAATGGAAATAAAGATAAAAAGAGACACCTTGCATATCCAAATGAGAAACAAGAACATCAATATGTATCTTCGGCAAGTGAAACAGATACCGCTAGCTCAGATGTTTCTAATAAAACTGTTATTTATCGAGGTCCTAGTAAAGAAGTTCAAAGAAAGGTGGAATATTTCGAATCGGTAAAAAATGCCACAGAACAAACCAGCACTATCATACACCACGCTAGAGAAAGCTCTGACGAAAAGCTAAGCCAGGATAAACTAAAGATAACGTCGAGTGAATCATTCGAAAAACAAGAAAAAGAGCCTCAAAAGAAGTCCATGATTCAATCACAGTCTTGCACAAATTTCAAAGAGCTATTCGGGGAGAGTGAAAAGAATAAGTTTTTATCGTTACCTTCGAATCCTGAAATTTATTCGAGATCGCCGTCGCCGTATTCTGAAGTACAAGTTATTGGTACGGATCGACAAACGCCAGACACGCTACGGTGTTCGAGCGAGGAAACAGTATGGCGCAGTCGGAGCCCGTCGCCCGACCCGGAGCGTTACTGGCGCGCGTACCTCAACCTGGCGCGGGCGGGAGAAGTCCGTCGCCTCGCGCGGCGCTTCGACTCGCCCTCCGCCGCCGGCGCTGTGCTCCGTCGACACCGTAGTGATCCTGAAATCGCCCGAAATGTCCTACAAAGAAATTGGTCTTCCTTCGAAAAGTTTACCAATCGACGCGAGAGAAATATGCTTCCAGTCGCGAGGGTGCCTCTGCGACCCACCAATCGTTATATGCCTCATATCGATATCATATCGAAACTCGCAGCCCTCCGGAGACGCACGACCCCCAGATCAAGATCCGCCGAGGATGCGTCCGAATGTAGAGCCGGCGAAGTTGACCGCATCCGACGCAGATTCGAAGCAATGTCGTTACTCGGTCAAATATACGCGTCCGCCCCTGACATGAGTGAGCTTCGAGATATAGCGCCGTATTTAGCTGGACCTTGGGTCGCCCATAGGTTTCCGAAGCGAAGTGATAATAACAGATCTCTCGAAGATCCTAGCACTCTTGTGCGCGGTCGATTATCGCCCGTCAAGAGAGAAGTCAAACGGCCAGTGCCAAAGGAGTCAGTGAAATTGAGTTCTATATTGAAGAGTGATGTATTTTCGAAGCAAGACTTCGACCCTTCGGTTCACCGGCCTGCCAGCCGCTACGAGCCTCCGCGGGCGCCCCCGCGGCCCCCGCCGGCCGCCTGGCCCTACCGCCTTGCGCCCTACGTCACGCCGTCACGACATACCGTCACATTTCAAGGTTAATTTTTATTCATATTTCTTTATCATAACCTGAGTTAAATTTGGAGTAACTTGTACATAGTACGTGCTTTCCATGTCAAAGTTCTATTGATGCTCGTTATGTTCGCCGAAGCTTCCTGCGTGTCTGTGTTGCGTGATTGCGGGTTACTCAAATTATACGAGTAAATCGTTGGATGTTGTCTTCGAAATAAATCTAACACAACCTTTTCACTAACTGTTCCTAAATACGACGGTACATGACGATGTCAATAATTCTTTGACTTAGATTACATGCAGCTGTGTTATTGAATGTGTATCGCAATGATTTTGTTATACTCTAATAGAAACGGACTCGGCGCCCGAGCCTCCACGGAGAACGCCTCACGGGAGCTATTCAGACACAGGCAAGTAATTACTTTCCTATTTTTTCTTTATTTTCATAACATAAGATAAAGCATCAGCGCTGCAAAGATCAAACAATGCTATCAAATGTACAGACAACAACAAAAGTAAATATGAATACACTCGCGACGTGATGGTAATATTTTCATCTGTCACGATCACAACATGACAACACATAGGCATAGATGTCATGGTAAATGGGGCAAAAGCAGTAACCTACTTTGACTTCTAGATAGTTAACTATACTATGAGAACATGCAACTATACTCTGATTTTTAATTATATAGACCAGAATGACAGCTTCAATCGAACTTTTTGCTTTTTAATGTTGCTAGCGTAGTACCCATAGTGTTGTGACAATTCAATTGTACGCGATTAATTGAGCTTGTGATTTGAATTTTCATTAATGTGATTTTTAAATTATACATGTTAATAACGTTACATAAAGTTACAAATAAACGAAATACATAAAACAGTTTTTGTAAGGAGTATAAAAATCTAGGTTTCTCTTGAAATAGCAATATTCTTGTATGGTCTTACCTATTTTGACTTTTTAATACTTTCTATTATATAATTCATTGAAATAATTATGTTTTTGTAGGATTCCTGATTTTTATAAACATATTTTATTTGAATATTTTAAAATCGATTATTAACAACAATTGAATGAAATTGAAACTTTCGATTATTAAGGACCAACACTATTTTTAAATTACGAAAAAGTGGCCACCCACCAAATGTCATTTTGGTCTATCTAATTAAAAATCAGAGAAGTCTCAGAAATTGTGATTTAAAGGTATAATGCAGATATTATTAAACTCGATAGGACATTAATTAAAGCTTGTACAAGAAGAAATGTTTTCTGTTAGTTACCTACACAAAGGTGTGGGTAACAACTAGTAAATTATGAAATATATTTCGGCTCTTGAGTGAGGCTTATATTACCCAATTGTAACAAACATTAAGTAACGTATTTTCAAGCTTTCCTTCCGTAAAGCCATACCTGCTAACGTGAGAGCTACCACACTTGCAATTACGTCGGTATTATCTGCGAATAAAAAAAGAAACAATGGGCTTTGTTCAAAATAATCGACCACTTTAATTTATTCTCCTGACCGTCGCCGCCGGCAAACGTGGTCTTGAGTTGGGGTTCAATTTTTTCTACGTTAAAAATTATACTTAAATATTTATTACATTATCCAAAATGTCATCATTATTCCTCAATACATTGCTTAATCATTTGTACCGATGGTTATTGCAAAATGATCTCTGATATAATTGTTATTTGATTGTTTTTTTATCTCCAACCTCAAGATTTGCGTCATTCGCCGCGATTGGCTCGCCAAAAGTTGTCGGTTCGGTTTTTTAGTGTAAATACTTTGTGTTGTTCTTTACATGCGTACTGTGTGTATTGTATTTGGAGTTCATTGTTTTCGGACGGAAAAGATAGAATATTCCACTATATTTATCGACAAGTGCTCTATTATCGCGGTCACTCCGTAAACAGATAAAGTGTGCTTATCTTTATGTTTGCCAGTTCTACTTAGTGCAAATCCTATACCTGACGAGTGCGGTGTTTTAGTGATGTAATTAATAACTAGTTCATAGTTAAAATTATGGAAGGCGATCAAGCACATGTCGGCGTTCTTACAGTAATCCGCAAGAGCGCCGTGCTAGACCACGATAGCACTATTTACGAAGACGATGGATTCTTCAGTGACGTTCCCGGCTCAGGATCGCTGACAAAGTCATTAAAAGCAATGAACAAGTATGTAAAGAAGAATTTACTTTATGACCACACTGAAGATTACGACGATGATAAAGCGTATTTCACAAAAGAGAACAGTCCTAACGAGTCCATATCCAAATGTGATTCGGACAGTGTAATGAGTATTGAGTCAATAGATAAACATGTGCCGGTATCGGGTAAAGTCAATACAATTACTTCTACAAATCCTACAGTAAAATTTCCGGAGGTTGAAACAGCCCATGCAGATTCTTTGACAGATGATTATAAAATCAACTCTTTACTCCTTCTCGATAAGAGCGATAAGCCTGACAGATCTATCTCAGATACTGTAATTCACAGAGAAAAAGAAAGTAGGCCTGTATCACTTGCCAATTTGACTATAATTGATGAAAATGAAACCGACCTACACAATGAGAAAGAAGTTATGCTTCGGGAGAGATCCGGCGATGGGAAAAATGAAGAAAAGCGGCACACGGTGCATGACTTTTCCGATTGGGCGAACAGAACGAACATCTACCCTGATGTTTATGCACCACTTCCATACAGTAAGTTTAAATTTAAAATAAATTGGAATCTTGTTCTCATATAAACAAACAGAAAAATAATAAAAAACTTAACACATCGAAAATTGCAATGTCAATTAAATAAATAACAAGCAATTAGGTCACATTCTGACGTCATTAAATGTTATGATTACCAATAATGGGTTTGATTTTACAATAGGAATTCCAATAGTAAACTATCAGACAAGAATGTAGCTATTGTTTTGAAATCATTGCGTTCATTAGTCAGCGGCAAAGCTACGCAACGTTATCAAAAAAACCGTCTAGAGTTTACCGCGATCGCGAAAGTATTCAAAGTTAGCTTAGTTTAGGCGGGAGAAGTCACTTGCGGAGACGAAAGTTACAAGTGCATTGATATAGTGGCTGTCAGCGGGCCCGCGCTTGCGCTCGCAACACGTTTCGGACCGCGCGATTTGACAGTTGACAGTGTTTTGTTTTTGTGCAAGTGACAGTTTTTTTTAAGATGGGCATCCTGAAGCAGATCAAACGGATGACCGTTCACGGTTGGTTCATAATTAAAGGTTTTTTTTTCTAGAAATAAAAATAATTGTGGCACTAATTTATTTAACGGTAAAAGCGATGTTCTTATAATTAATACATTTAATCTGATGTCAATGAATTTTCCAATATAAAAGTAATAAAAAATGCGCTGTAAATTCCTGGCCAA
The DNA here is from genome assembly GCA_963584085.1 of Pyrausta aurata. Classification (NCBI taxonomy): domain Eukaryota; kingdom Metazoa; phylum Arthropoda; class Insecta; order Lepidoptera; family Crambidae; genus Pyrausta; species Pyrausta aurata. Next base: position 5,599,625 of record OY757259.1, read on the forward strand.
ATCACGATGACTGACCCGACCAAATCAAGTGCCTGCTAATAGGAAAAGTGTTATTCTATCAAATCTAAACTAAGATAAGCTATTACAATAAATTAAGTTTTTTTACAGTAAAATAAGCTGACCTACCAGAGGTTTTATATAAGTAGCTAAGGATAGCTTGAAGTTTGTTTCACTTAACGCAAGCCCCCTACAATTTTATTCATAGATTCGTTCCTAATTCTTGAATACAACCTGAGATCTACCATTCTGTAAAATTTTCGAGCGAATTTTTATAACTGGGATTACAGTGTAGGTCCCCTAAAATAAGAAATCTGATCTGTAGAACTCACCAGCAATGTCAAAATTATCCATGCTACGGCTGACTGACGAATTATGAAATAAGTAAGGTCGTGCTGTAATAAATACTTGCTTTGCTTCATTTGTGATGAAGATATACAGAAATGAGATCTGTTACCGCACAATATAATTGTTGAAATATTGTCTTTGAAAAATGTCACATAGGTCAGTCTAAAATTAAGACGTACCTACGTCTTTATTTACAAGTCAACATAATCTTATAAAATGCTAAAAGAAAGAACTTACTTCTTGAAAGTTAAAATGAAATTAATAAAATATTATGCCTTTATTTCTCTGACCATGGGTCTAGAAACTATTTTCAACATTGTAATTATTTATTTTTGTTTTGAATAGGGATTAGCGTTTCACTATTTATAAGAAGTAAAAAAAAACTTTTTTATTTACTCAAACACCAATAAAAAAATTAAGATAAATTTTTAAAACAATAAAACGGTCATTGGCACAGTTACATCAAGATCTAAGCAGCGAAAGTGTCTCGTTAGCTAACTTTTTATACAGACTACGTGACCGAGTCAAACGCTACGATACATACTCTAAATGGTGATCAAATTTGGTATTTTGGGTAGTTACGTAAAATATTTACTTAATCTATACCTATAAAATGCTTTGTCCTGAACGACTGACTTATTGATTGACTGACTGACTGACTGACTGACTGATGGATCAACGCACAGCCTAAACCGCTGATCGTAGAAACCTGAAACTGGGAGGGTATGTTCTTTGTATGACGTAGGGATCCGATAAGAAAGGATTTTTCAAAATTCTACCCCTAAGGGGGTCAAAAAGAGGTGCAAAGTTTGTATGGAACAACGTGATCCCTTGGTCCAATCTACTTCAAATTTTGCATACACATTATTTTACAAAATTGACGGAATATTTATTTTTTATTTTATTGCAATTAATCTCCTAAGAGGGTGAAAAGGGTTACAAAGTTATTCTGGGGGTGATTTTCTTCGAAGTTGATATTAAAACTCTTTAGTGCTAATGATAAAAATATTTTGCATATCATTTTTGACAATCATTTGACATGTCTGAGACACAATGTTTTGACACATGTTTGTTATTGATGTTGCTCTCGAGAAAATGCTCGAGAAGAGATTTTATTCCTTAAAACAATAAATAATATTTTTTCGTGTTTAAACAGGGTAGGTATCAAGCGGTCTGTGTACAGTGTAGGTTGCAGATCGTTTTTTATATTGTCGGCGGACATGCAACGCTGTTTCTGTGGTCGAAGGGTGTCCAATCTTTTTTTTTTGCAAACTTTTCGTGGGCATGTATAGCAGTGGACGGCTTTTGGGTATTGATGATGATGGGGTAGATCCCTACATATAATTAACCCTTTGAATTCACGATTTGAATTCAAGAAAGTAGAGTATTCGCGAGTAGTATGACTATAAACAAAGCTAAAGTTCAAACTCTTAAGGTAGCGGGAGAAGACTTGAAGGAATTTGCTTCTCCCAAATCCTGTATGTGGCATGATGCTGTGTAAGCGCACGAAGTATAGCCTGGTTTTTTCATTAGCTCCCGAAAGAAATATACGATTGACGATAGGCGTAGTAAGTATTTCCATTTCGTTGTAAAATAAAAAGATATTATCCCCGTGTAAGTTTGACCAGATTAAAACCGGGCTGCGTGTTGTGTGTTTATAAAATATAACATTTATCTTTACGCATTTTTACGTGTATATATTTAAAAACTGGATGTTTTTGTTTGTTGGTTTGAACGCGCTAATAACAGGAACTATTGGTCCGGTTATAAAATATTTTAGCTACATTGCTAGACAGCTAATTTATGAGGGAAGGCTATAGAAGTAGTTTAATGCGTTTAGGCTTATAAAAATTTTCGCTACGATCTATCTATGGGAACCAAACGGAGTAAAACTATAACGCGCGTACGAAGTCGCTGGCGGGCCGCTAGTACTTACTATTTACGTGTAAAGGTAAATATTATGCCTGGCAAATATATTGACTCAAAACAGTAAAGCTCCCTTAATAATTTACAAAAATAGCTACATATTTCATCGTAGCAGTTCCTATGTTAAAGTTTAGCATCTTCAGTCTTCACCCAAGCAAACATGTCCGATTTATAATTTTAATTCAGAAAATTCATGGTGGCGGGTTTTAAGGCTGCTGTTTCAATATTTTCACTATATGAATTTATGTGTCTACCAACATGCCGAATTAATTCTTATTTCAAATTGACAAAAACGATCAAAGCTGGTACTAAAATTCGCATAATTGTCTTACCAATTCATTGCCCTGCGTTCAAGAACGTATCGTAGAATTTTATTACAAACGGAAATATAATTTTCGTCATAAAAACAAAATGTTTTATGCACATACCTAGGTAAGTATTAAGCGATAAAAACTAAACGCACTATTGCAGTTTTTCAATAAATGTTTTGTTCGTATCGATTACCTAATATACTCGTAGTAGTACTCCCAAGTCACTTTCGTTTTACAATACATTATATTATTTATTATACATTACAAATTCTTTACGTTGTTGAGGTATATATCTTTACTCAAAGCTTAAAGCTCGTAATAAAGTTTCATGCATATTATTCTACCAATACACTTGTACAGAAAGGTGTAAGTAGTATCGTAAAATTAGACGACCTAAGGCGTGGTACACACGATTGAATTGCCCACACGTTTAATGTTAACTATGTAAGAAATACCATGTGCTGTAAGCGTGCCTGGCATGAGTTACTAGAGAAAGTTGTCAGTGAAGTACTTGCCTACCTCCGACCACTCATAACGAAGGGCTTTCGATTTCATTACTTACTACTTTTCGAACAAGTAGGTACTTGCTTACGTTAAGTACCTTGCTTCGGATATAACGAGTAGTAATCCGTCTTTATCAATGCATTGCGGTCTTGAAAACCTCAATGAAGATTGCGGGTTGTACCTCTAGAGACGTGATTTGTTTATTATTAATATAATTTGTTTTCTTTAAAAGTTTTGATAAATGTTTTAGCAATCATACTATTGTTGTTTGTTGTTTTTGTATAGGCCACTTTGTTTAGATACGGCATATTTCGCTCGTGTTTCAGTATCATACAATTCCGGGCTCATATCGTACCCTAAAAATTATTGAACGCAACGAAAAAAAAAATTTCCTTCGTACATAACTACCCAAAGATCTCAGATACCTACCATGCGCGCATTAAATATAAATACGAGGTGCCTTCAAAACTCTTTTACTTAAGGCACACGTAATACTTCCGCTCGTTCATAATAAGGTGGACCGGTTTGTTGCGCGACGAAAAGTTACGACTCATCACATAATCGGATATCGCAGATGGCCTCTTACGGCAAACAAAAAAAAAATAAGGTGCTGACAGATACACACGATATTAGTACGTCTATTATAGTAGGCGCATTATCATCTGCCAAATGGTGATGGTTGATTATGTGAGCAACTTTATGGCTCTTTGTTTTTGGGTTAAGTCTGTTTGATTTTCACTTTATGAAGGCCTCAGTTATCGTGATGCAATCTTTGCATTAGCTTTTCTTCCTTTAAATATTCACAGAAAGTGCGGACTCATTTTATTATCAGAAACATAATGTAATGTGCTCGTGCATGTGCCTGTAGGTACCTGATATATTTAAATGTATCTCTTAAAATTGGTCATCGCGATCTTTTATCAAATTCGGCATTTGTAGACAAAATCAGCATATAAAGGTTACAGATATATCTGCCCTCGGTAGTAAAGTAACTAATCTTTTACGTGCGGACAATCAGTCGAGCGAATCTGTCAGCGCCTTTACAGAATCTATCCCATTGAGAGCGATGCCATCTTTTCTTTAACTCCATCCGTACCACTTTCGCCTCTCTAAAATCTAAAAAGTACGAGTATTCTCGCCTAATACGCGACACGTAATTATAAACGCCACGTGATACGTGAAAGTTTGAAAGTAATTAGCGTATTATGTTTATTACGTGTTCTGGAAAAATGAGATACCTTTATAATTGTGGGCCAATATGGTAATTTTACTCCGGAAGAATTTAACATAATCATGTCTGTGGACCTACATATTAAATGAGTTATTATCACGTATTATAACACGAGGTTGTGTAATATCTAAACGATTATCGTTTAGAAATGCAATATTGATTTTATTAAATCTAATTCATTATTTATGATCGAGGTAACATTATTAGCATCTGTTAGGTCAGTTACGAACATGGCACTACGTTTCGACTCCAACAGCATAAAGGTTTTCCCTAGAAAATTACGGCAGCATGTAAACTCTTAAAAACAATATTTTTCTGCCACATTTTGCACCACTAGAATCACTGAATAGATTTATCTGTTCTGTGACTAGAAAACTCGCATAGCCAATTACAAACATCCAGCCGTAGAATAATTGCTTTTGGCTTTAATCAAACACTTCCACCATCGAAGGATCGATCTGTTTCAGTGTAGCCAAACTATCTGTATCTCCTAAGATAGCACCCTGTCTCAATAACGTGTACCTAATTGAAATTCCATTACATGAATATCGTCCCCATCGTGTCAAAATTAAATAACTGACACTTTTTCCGAAACTCACTTTTTGTTATTTTTAAATAATATAAAGTGTAAGCTACATTTCGGTCTATTTTTCGTTGCAAAATGTATGATATTCGCGAAGATATCATAATTTTAGTAACTCTATTGACCAGATATTATAACAAGGTTTGTTAAAAAAGTTTCGTGGAAAAACTGAATAAATGACAAATAAATTAAATAACTGCAGTTGAGGGTTTTGCCATACCTACAAACAAAATCGATAAGTGACTTTGTTGAATTCTGCCACAACTGACTCGGAAACATTGTTACAAAAATTGGTTGTGGCAAAATTGAATAAGTGCTCTTGTTTAATTTTTCATTAAAACATTGTATTGTATATTTTTATCATAATCAGCCAAAGGACCAGTCCACTGCTGAACTTAGGCCTCCCCCACGATTTCCCACAACGACTGCAAACTTTACAAGGTCGTCTAAGGGTCTCCAATGTAGAACTCTTCTGCTCCAACGACCATCAGGCCTAATCCGGCTTGTTCGGGAGGCTGGAACTTATTAAACCTACGTGCGAGACGATTTGTGATAACTCTTGAATCAGCTTGTTGACATGGCTCAGGGCTGAGGTTTTGTTTATTTATTTATTTATACTGTATTGCACAACCAGAGTTTGTACAAAAGGTGGATTTAACGCCGTATAGCGTTCTCTACCAGTCATACCTTTTGTCAACTGAGGTGTACTACTGCCCATAGAACTTCTCGATCTCCCTCAAAACATCTGCTTTTGTCGACGCTAGACTGCCGCCCTCCGTCTTAAGCTTCTTCAACAGGCTTTGCCCAATAGATATGTCTCTTGCTTGTTTTTACTCTATCGGTTCTTTAACACTGTTCATGTTAAATTAAAATGTCGTGTCGTAGGGACTTCCATATTCGTCTTTTAACCTACTGTAGTTTCCAGCATTAACGGAGGTCTTCAATGCTATAGATCTGCTGCTGATAGATAGATCTGCTGGCGACGTTCTGCTATAAGGTCAAGAGTGTGGATCGAGAGTCTTAGAGGATGATTTTTACGGCCAGGACTAAAAATCTTAGACCCCACCGTTTGAATCATCATCATCATCATTATTATCAGCCGAAGGACGTCCACTGCTGAACATAGGTCTCCCCCATGGCTTTCCACAACCGTTTGAATAGTTTCCATAAACTCGTTGTTTATTTCGTCCACTGAAACGTAATTCTTTAGGCACTCAAAGCGGTTTGACAACTCGAGTTGAAAGCTCTCGGGATTTTGGATATGGGCACGAGTAGGTCGGAGCGTGGACCTCATCAAACGAGACCTTTCCAATTTGACATTTAAATTCTATGTGCCTCGAACCATCCGGTAAACACTACCTACCGGTCTTTATTCAGTTGATCACGGAGACATCATTAAATAACCGTTTCCTGGTAGTCATGATGAAGTCTTTCTCATTTCTCGTCGTGTCATCCGGATTCAACCAGGTCCATTTCCTTTGAGGTGGCCTCTGGAAGAAATGTCCCCTGGCGTTCCTTTCACCATATTAAAAGGATCGATAGGATCCGGAATACCACAATACGCTCCAGAACTGGAATAGCAGATGTAGGCGAAAAGACAGCAAAGCTTAAATGGGAGTAGGCGGGGCATGTGTGCAGAATGCACCCGAATAGATGGGCCCAAATCGTCATGCGATGGATACCACCAGACGGCTACCGACGAATGGGTAGTACTAGAAAGAGGTGGAGTGACGATCTGTCCAGCTTTGCGAGAAATTGGGTGTCGTTGGCCGCTGACAGAGACAAATGGAAAGAATTTTGGCAGACCTTTGCCCAGCAATGGGATGATGTAGATAATATAAAAAAAAGTATTACTTGGTTGTGTGCCAAAACTTGCAAAAGTGACATACAAAAACTTGATAATTGCAATTTTGTTATAAAATACGTTTGTGGCAAAACTAAATAATTACTTTTTTATTTTTATATTTAAAATAAAAGAAAGTAGCATTATAATAGACTATTTCAATTATGAAGTTAAAGCAGCTTCATAACATATCAAAATCTCGACAGTAAATTTCCTTCGGCTTGGAATGTTATCGCCATTTTTGTTCAAAAAAATCACAAAAACTCAAATATCTCGGAACTTTGGTTTTGTTGGTTATTTAATTTTGCCACGACGGGGACGATATGTCATCTACTCCTCAGAATCCCCCCGGCGTTACCTGGAGAGTGACGTGAACATCCACTACCGATGCCCGGTGAGACAGGACCCGCTACCACTGGTGCCCGAACGGGAGCTCGCAAGGCAACAGGCGGAGCATATGAAGAAACTGTATAGGGAGCAGAGGAGGAACAAATACTTACAGGTAGGCATTGTACTACTATTACTAGCTTTTAAGGCACTGACGCCACGAACAAATCTCGCGCGCCATTATTTCTGCTGCTACATCAGGGTCTCATTTTCACAAATACTGTACAGTCGGTGGTGGTAATGAGTCCTGAAACCCAAGGTGTCTTCGGTCACTATCACCACGTAGATATTTTAGCGGATACTATAAGGTATACCAACGAGTTAAAGAAATTACTCGTAGTAGAGTCTTACGTCTATCAATGTCATATAAGGGCTTATGATGATGATCATTGTAATGTAACTTGTCCGGAAGGACGGACGAACGGATATTATATACCACTGAGATAAAGGAATGACTCTATGTAGTAGTGGCTTATGTCTATCAAGGGTATATAAAGGTGATGATCATTATTGACACTTGTTTCGTACCTTGAACTGTAGGTATACGACAGCGATAAATTGGTACTTATCCGTCTTATAGGCCAACAAAAGTCGCCAGTTTTCTGTAATCCGACTAGAACACGGAAGGTGCTGACGGATAAGTCCGGATAAGGCTCTATAAAACTACCACAATGACAAATTAAATAGTCAAGTGTTAATGGATAAAATGCGGATGACACCTACTTTAGAAAGTCGTTTTAATGTTAAAATAAGTACTCGTACTATATTCTATCGTCCAATAAGAATTTTAAATTCAGCAGTCTTAATTCTGAAGCGTAAAGTGAAACAAACATGTTCTCTAAAATCTAGAGATCAAAGTTTATGCTTACAACATCAAAGTAAAATCAATTTAACACTTACGTAGCTACTCAGATAAACTCTCTGACCCAGTGAGAAATTAACTGTTTTATTTGTTATTGAATTATGCATTTACAACCTCTAGATGTCATTTGATAAACCAATGTAATTGAATTTCATACTACATTCATTTGAAGTTTCAATGTTATCTCTTTACATAATCATGATCTCTATCACAGTGGGGAGTTGACAGACACTTGCACAGTTAAAACCAGAATTACCGATGAAAAAACTAAAACTTTCGATAGCTTGAACAAGAAACCACTTTCCACCGCCTTTTCCATACCTGACTTATTTTCTCCTTAAACTGGCGAATCAGCGGAGATCGATTTGTAACACATTACGAGTATCGATTATTCGATCACGAACGGTATCGAATGCGATTAGCGCGTCAGTCAAGGCCCGACGACGATTGTTTAATCCACTTAAGCAGTTGCTGGCACGCGACTGCAGTTTGATCGATATCACACAATAATTATCCCACGATCAATCTATTGTATTTGTATTGAGAGCTGAGAATGTTGCGATAACGCTACATTAGGTAGTCAAGAAACGCACGTTATTATTTTGTAACGAGATTACATTAGTGAATAGTTTTATCACTTGTAACGTAACGCGGACAATTGCGTGTACTCTAGTTACTACAATATCGAGTTCGTATAAAGAGCTTAACTTGAGATTTGGTATGGAACCGTCACAGTAACCTTATCTCCCTGCGGTTTCCCTGGCCGTCGCCTGTTTGTTACCATTCGTTTCCACGACAGTATAAACACGCCGGTAGTATAAACTGTGCGCACGACAGACTGTCACGTAACATTGTGTGTGAGCAAATGAGATATTTTTGGCAAATTATTCAAACATCGCGGTGTTTACTACAGTTCATTAACTTTACGTAGCTAAACTAGAGTCTCCATTCATTCGGAAGACGACACTGGATTTTGTTTTGAGGAACAACATTTTAATTTGGTTAGTTTACATATTGACTGTCTTTTTATGTAATTGAACACCTTGAAGGACCAGTAACAGTAAATTTTAGAGTTTATCGTATACAATGTACATAATATGTAAATTGGGTCCAAAATAAGGCGTGATATCCAAATGGTATGCCGCGGCGACATAGTGGCACATTGCAAGCGGACGCACGTTTGCATATTATGTTGTTAGTCGTACGTGCCACTTGTTTCCACAGAGATAGACATTTTCTCTCGAACGTTTTCACTGCAAGTACTGTGCGGTGAAATTACCCGCTGATTATCCGACTTCGAACACGTCGCAATTACCAGCCCTACCACATAAACCTCACTTTACGATTTCTAACACTTAGCTTTTCATTCCTATACACGTTATACCGCTTTACTGTTTTAATTTCATAGCCGTTACTCGAAGTAAAGAGTATGTCTTTTTAACAATTTTCTAAAAATTAAAAAAAGAAGCAGTGGTGTTGATTTTCTGAAGCATAAACATTTTATAATTAAAATTGGAGAGCGTAACAATGACGCTGAAGTCGTAAATGAAGTCATTCTGCAGACGAATAACATCACGCAGATAAACAAGTGCAAATGAATTAAATGAATAATTTTAGAAAATACTTTATGATAAATTATACGATGAGCGGTACATGCTAATAATGATGTTCAAATTTTAAAATACAATAGGCAAACTTGCGAAACAAGTTATGGACGAGTTTAAAAACGCGGAAACTGTCGACCTTGCTCTCGCGCATGCCTCGTGAATCGTGAATAACAAATACAAAAGTCCGTTAGCAGAATGACCAGCGTATAATGCTTATTTCCTTTGCTGTTGTCACGGATTGGTGTCACACTAAATGTAACTTTAAACGGTAGACAATAAAGCGGTTGGGTTTATGTGGAAAGTGTGTGGTTATCCAATAGTACCTATGTGCGTGAGGCATAACAAAACAGAACGCTAGCCCAAACGGTGCGCGCGTGTGCGAGAAAGATCATGATCGTATTGTGTTAGTGCGTGAACATCGTGGTGCGAATCCGTAGACTTGAATTGAATAATCAATGAATGGATAGAAATCTGTGAAAGTAACCATTATTTCCTTATGTAACGAGTATTTACTATTCTATTGACTTGCACAAACGAATCGTGTGTTAAACCCACCCACTATGAGACAGTCCGAGTAGACCTCGTACATATCACATCTATATTAAAAATTGCAGGAAAATGAGATCCGCCCCGAAGACATAGAAGCATTTGATGCATCAATGAAGGTGATCTTTGAGAGACTGTGTTTGTTGCGTGATTGCGATCATATATGAATAATTTTTGTTTTTATTTTAAATTTACACGACTTCATGCTATTTAACAAGTTAATTAAGCTCTACATCATTTACAACAAATCATTACTTGGATTTTATGAATATTTTACACTCAGAGGTGTTATTTTTATTCTAACAGACAGACTAAATAAGATTTTTTTTTTTTCAAATCATGCTCAGATTGTGTCCAAATCGTTTTTTTTATTAAATCTTGTTAATTCATTACCTTAACCTGATAATCGAAGCTCTTAATTAATTTACTCAAAAAATGTGACGAATCAGGAATTGGTCCTGATTCGTCACATTTTTTGAGTAAATTAATTAAGAGCTTCGATTATTACAGATTTCAAATTTACGAAATGTGTCTAACTTATTTTAACGTTTTGAATAACAGCAGCTATATGATATCAATCATTTTTCTTGCTTATCTTATCACATTAAACGATCATCAATTTTAACCATGTCTTCTTTAATAGGAACTGCAAGACATGCAAAACAGACGTCACCAAGACAACTTCACGCCGTCGCAAAAGAACATTCTGCCTCTCAACCGGTATGATGAAGCGGAGAAAATAGTTGCGCGCGCGCTGTACGCCTTCAACGGACAGACGGCCAGAGAGCTCAGCTTCAGGAAAGGAGACCTGATCCATGTGAGGAGACAGATCGACGCTAACTGGTACGAGGGAGAGATCCATGGAAGGATAGGACTGTTTCCGTACAATTATGTTGAGGTGAGTTGTCCTTATACCACAGAGATTTACGTAGTATAATTGCTTTAAGTGAGCTGTAACTAGTTACGTACCTACTTTTCTTATAAAAAATAATGGGGAATCATCAAACTTTACCCAGCAACTAAGCTCTTTGAAGGGTTCGATTGTAACTTCTTAGCTCAGATAAATTACTGTGTTTCAAACAAAGGTAATCACTGTCCACTCCACAAACACTGCGGTGCGAATAATCCCATTCAGAAACAGTACTTGGGCGAAACGTCCCGTGGTCCGAAAACCTCGTGGTGCGAAACGTCCCAATACCCGTACCAAATGGGTGACTTAGACTTATACAAATATCTTATTTAAATTTCACAGATAATGAAGGGCGAAGTGGTACATTCTCCAAAGAAGCCCGCAGTTATCGAAGGCAGAGCGCGCGCGAAGTTCGACTTCACGGCGCAAACGAACCTGGAACTACCCCTCAAGAAGGGTGAAGTGGTAGTGCTGACGAGGCGAATCGACCAGAACTGGTGGGAGGGCAGAAACGGCACCAAGACCGGCATCTTCCCAGACAGCTACGTGACGATACTGCAGGAGCCCAGTCAGAGTAAACCTGGTAAGTTTAGTATTAATATCTAGTGGATAATAGGTAGGTCCTGCTGCTAAATACAACACTCTTTTGAGTAGTATACTTGAAGCCAAAAAATCTATGAGTAGGACTATTGCCGCTTAAATCGTTACGTCAACACATTCATTTACAATCTTAAGCTCAAAAGCTTTGTGACTTTTTCTTCTACTATTGTCCTTTTAGAAATAACTATTTTTACAACTCCAAGCTTCAAGTCAACGTATTTAGTTCTTTTACAACCAACTATGGTTGAACTTGAACCCAAAAGGCGTAAAGTATCTTCATCAGTATCATCTTTAAGAGTTAGGCTCTTGTCGGTGAAGTTTTTGACATAAAAATCCCTAAATTAGGATATTTCCTAGTGTGGTGGCCCTAAAGGTATCTTTGGTTTTTTTTCAATTACAGAACCTCACCAAACCATGAACACCGACAAACCAGCCGCTTCTCCAGCGGCGCATGGACTTCTCAACGGCACCGCTAAAAGGAGCATGGGTGCGCACAGCTATATGCCACAGCCAAATAGCCCTGCGCTTGCCAATGCACCGCCTGCCACACAGCCTCTACCAGGTAAACACATAAATAACGTCTTTCTGGCCGTATCCGACTACAGCGGCCAATTGAATAGAGATAGCTATCGGCGCGGGACCAGGATATCAAAAGTGGAAGCGCAATGCACAAGGGCACTCTGTTCCTTCACTCATAGTTCGATGAGACGGCAGTGCAGCATAACCGGAGAGAGATCTGATAGGATCAACGACTTAACGTGTCTGTCAAGCCACGTTGTGTTCTCACTCGGCTTCTTGGCTTTGAGCAGTTTCTGGAGCATTAAAGTAGTAATGTAAAAGCCATAGTAACTGCCGTGCCGCAGTGGTTAGTAAAGAGTCGCATTTTAAAGCGACGGCTGCGCCAGAAGTCCCTAGTTTGATCCCACGGTCGGGCCAAAAATATGTAATAATAATTATAATAAATATTCTTTATTGCACGAGTAAGAACACAAGAAACAATACATGACAAACAAATCATAAGGCCAATGTTGGCGGTCTTAGCGCTGGAAGCGATCTCTTCCACACAATAACGTTACCGTTAAAATTTCTGAACAGAAAAACCCAGGGACATAAGTCCCTGGGTTTTTCTGTTCGGAAATGTTCAGGGTAGCCCGGAGTTTGGAAGTTGGCGGTGTTTCACCCCCGTGCCTCGGAAAGCACGTACAGCCGTTGGTCCTGCGCCTGGTCTCTCTCCGGTCGTGTCAGATTGCTGTCACACACTTGTGTACTTTATTTTGTCCCGCGCAGTCGGTTAGTCGTTGTGACCGTAGTCGAAGTCGATCTATATAAGTTTGGAAAATAAGTAAACAAAATAAAATTAAGTCGGCTTAGATCTTTTATTAAATGTTAAGCCAAAAGGATCATGAGCGCGCACAGCCACTTGCCGCAGCCGAACAGCTCCGCGCCTTATTAATTCGAATGCAAATATTGATTATTTTAGACCTTACTACGACGACATAACCTTGACGTTTTATAATCAGTTATCTGCAATGTATAGACGTCGAATCCCAGTCTGTCACTTGTTTACAAATCCGTCCAATAATCGTTTCAGGTTACGTAGCAAAGCCTGCGTCTGCGCGGCTCAGCGCATCAGAGCGTGGTTACGGGCCGCCCACCGGCGCCGGCGTCGACCTCAACAACTCCGAGCCGCTGTACGTCGACACCAATGCCGAGGCCGTGCCGTGAGTATAGCAAATTCGTTTATTAAAGAATAAAAGAAAATAAATTCTTCTTATAACATTTTTCTCTTTTTTATATTGAGGTTAGAGCCTTTACACACTGCGACTTTTAGCAGCGATGCAAACGCGATGCGCATCGATGCAGTCGCAAAATTTCAAGCTTTACACACTGCGCTACTTTTAGCATCGATGCAGTCGCTATGCTAACGCGCGTTAGCATCGATGCAGAAAAACGGTAGCGTTGCAGTATCGATGCGAATCGCGTTTGCATCGATGCAAACGCGCGTTACAAAACATTACAGTTACCTACTACAAAAAATATTAAAGTAAAGTAATTTCACTCGGTGTAGTGTAGAGCATCATTCAGTGACGCAACAAAGTTGTCCCACCGATTTCTTGAACACCCTCACGATACCGCTACTGGTTGGAGTGGGGAGTGACCACTGACGCGTTTTTTTTTATGGCGTAGAAGAAGACATTTACTTCAACTGGGCTTCACAACGTGATGCGATGATAGACCCGCGATTTCAATATTGCTGGTCTATCGTCGTCTATCTTGCCTATTACTACTACTACTACTACTACTACTACTAAACCGACTGCAACGGCTGTCTCAGTTTTCCTAAGAGATAATGTCTATCTTTTAGATATGCTACCATAATAGTCCTAACATCAATACAATCGAAAAAATTGAGATTCTTGTATTAGATAATACACTAGCAAGACATGTTGCTAATGTTTATTAAGTATACGGCGTTTTTATGAAAGCATTAGAACAAATTCTAATACATTATAACAAGAAACGCATATCACCAATGCCAGGACTAAGTTAAGGTCAAAATACAGCTAAACGACATACAATAAAACAGCAAAAACTTTGTAAAACAATTTAGAAATGACTATTTTTAATGTCATATAAACTAACTTTTTTGTAGTTTCAGTATTTTTTTGGTTTTCAGTAACTTACATTAGGTGTCTTTAACACGTTCCGGGACACTACTCCAGACACAATAGATGTTTTATTGTTTTCACGCCTGTAGGCGGGCACTGTCCCGGAACGTGTTAATTAGTTGTCCACATCACTGGTACACTTATTCTGCTCATAATGGATTTGAGGTCAAAAATTACGAACAATAGATCAATGTTATGGCAAATAGTAACTCCAAATTATACGTAAAACCTATATGATTATTTTACAACAGTTGCTGGTTTCTATGTATTCATAATACAAAATTATTGGAACCCAAAACTTTATTAACATAGAAATTCCAAAGTGTCTTTAATTAGCTGTCCACCACTGTATGAAGCAGAACTAATGTAGTTCTGCTTTATATGTAGGTACTTATTTCTGAGTCAATATTACAGAAAAAAAACGTATTAAGCGGCCAATAACAAAAAATCTTGTGAATTGATATTAAAATAATCTAAAAATAAAGAAGAAAGAAAAAAAACATTTTTATTTGGTACACATCAAATTACAAACATAATAGAAATACAAAAGTAAAACCATATGAAGGCATTAACTTAAAATACAAAACAAAAAATAAAATAAAATACCTACAATTACGACGTGTAACCAAAATGGTCCCCACTCAGCTCTTTGCCATGGCAAGCCAGCAAAAACATAAACTATGAATTCTGTTTCAGGTACCGAGCAATGTACAAGTACAGGCCACAGAACCCCGACGAGCTGGAACTAAACGAGGGCGACACCGTGTACGTGCTAGAGAAGTGCGACGACGGCTGGTACGTGGGCTCCAGCCAGCGCACCGGCCGCTTCGGCACCTTCCCAGGTGAATACTGTTGCTAATGTTACTATATAAGAAAACTTCTGAACCATCTTAATCCACTCGTAACGACGATCATTTTGAAATGGAGTGAACTGGCCATTTGTATGAGGTGAAGTAATCCGTCCATTATCATAATGATGAGTGCCAAAGGACGTCCTCCGCTGAACACAGAGCTTTGCCACAGAGCCCGGTCGCAATCAGTCTAATCTTAAAAGTCGGTATCACGCTAAAATCTTAAGACATGGCGTGAGGATCAATCAAAGTCCCCGGATTTTCGTAAGTTTGGTTACTTGGTTGTATTTTATTCTCCTCGTAATATTCCCGGACCATTGGAAGAAACCTAGCGGTCTATCATACAGCGATGGAGCGCAGCATACTTGGCGTAAAATTGTCCGATCGCATATGGAACACCACCCTGCGCTCCAAGACCCTCATAATTGACATCTCACAAAAGGCTGCTCAGCCTAAATAGGACTGGGCCGGTCATGTCAGCCGCATGCCAAAAGATCTCTGGGTCAAAATTTGCACCGAGTGGGTCCCTTTGAATGAAAGACGGCCACGCGGTAGACCCAGAAAACGATGGCGTGACGAGCTAGACTCTTTCAATAAAAACTGGAGAACAGATGCCCAGAACCGTGAAGAGGGGGAAAAGGGTAGGGAGGCCTTTGCCCTGCAATGGGACACTTATAAAAAAAATGAAAGAAAGAAAATGGTTTTATCCAGACAATATTCCATTCTATTTCTCCAGGTAAACTTATATCTTTATTCTCCTTGTATCAGGTAACTACGTGGAGCGCATCTGATAGCGGGAGTGGTCGCTGCTGCGCCGCCTCCGCCGCGCCACGCTGTGCGCGCGACGCACGCGCTGATGACGTCACCACTTGCGCACGCAACGCGCGAGCGATCGCGACCGCTCCGAACTCACTCACCGATGGATGGTAAACTGTTAAACAGTCGCTGTCGAGCGACGTAATTGTGGTTACGGATAGCGCACACCGATTGGGGACATTTAACGTATCCCGACTGAGTAACATCTCTTTGTTCATTTAGCAAAATGTTCAGCCGATGGTCGTTACGATTGGCTACCAAATGTACTGCCGTTTTTGGGTACAAATATATTTCCCATAGTATCAATAATTGTAACCGTACTCGTGTATCTAATACGAATATTATACCCTTCTTTTCTGCTATATACCATTAAACTGACCCCTTTATTTACATCTCGGTTCGGACGTGGGCTTATATCAAATCAATTGCGGCCTAAGCGAAACAGAGTTGATACCAAAACATGTCATAACTTTATTTAATAACCTATACATACAGGTTTAAAGTCGCTTTGCGATGTTATTAACATTTTAATTGACACTTTAAATAACTTATAACCCGATCACATATTAGATAGGATTTATAATCAGATGTTTATTTTTTATTTGTAGTCATTCAACAATATTACCGCTTCCATTTTACTTGTGTTTCTCCGTACTGCGAGACCTAACCGACCCGTTGTGTCAGTATAATTAATCCAAAGTTGTTTTATGCATCCCAAAGAGTATGTTTATCGGTTAATAATTATATGATGTTGTATAATTGTATAAAAAATAATAAAAATACTTATATACCTGTACAATTGTTTAGCATAGTTATTTATTTAATCGTAGTAGGGACGGAGTTAGGGCTCGTCTTTTAAAAGATCATTTTAAAAGAGCGTAGCCGTGCACGTGGATTACTAATTCTTATGATTAACGATTTAAATCTATTGGCAAAGGTCAAACTTTGAAATTTTTACACTTGGAATATTGGATGATAACAAAGTTTCGACTATTTGTATTGATCGGCTATTACCACCGAATAATAAAAAGTGTATGAAGTAGTATTATACCCCTAGTTTTATAAAAACATGTATCTGTCTCACTCTCTGCCATTCGCTATCGTACCTTCTATAAAAGCATGCTACAATGGCGCATAATCTCGCATACCCTTCAGCACTTTTTATTATTCTGCATTGCTACAGTAAAACTGATAACGATTACCGAGTATAAGTATTAGTTACCACATTAACATAGTTATTATAATCGTATGATAATTGTAATACTCAGGCAACTATGCGATTTTGTATATAGGGCGAGTAATTTCGGCTACCGTTGACAATACATTATTGTATGCTTAATTTAAAATTAGGTGGATGGTATATAGATGAGTGTTAAGTAATCCAGTGTCATTGTTGTAGCTACCCAAAAGTGAAATCTTCTCGCAAGTTAACCTATAAGGCATGTCTGGGGGATATTGAATTTATATTCGACAAAAGATAGAATTAAAAAACAAGTATGCTTGTAAACATAATTTAAAAACAATAATGTTTGTTAAACGGCCACGCGATACTATTTTGTGCATCTTTCAACCAAAAGCATGTAAATTCGTTATCCTCCAGATTGTCTTGTTTCAATGGTTTCAGTTAGGTAATCTAGTCATGTATCAAATTTTGTACATTTATACATTGTTGTATACAATACCTTTCCTTATTCACTATAATTTATAAAATTTGTAGCTATTATCAAGTTTTGGTCGGATTTTCAAGAGTGCATTGGCTTGTTAAATGTAACCTTTGTCTATGATTTCCCAAAGAAGTGTTTCCCTCGCCCTATGTGAAGCTTGATTTGTGTAGTAGGCAGCAGCTTTCATTATTTTTTTAACCCATTGTATTGTTGTATTTACTTTTGTTAATTTATTTTTAATAAGAAGCACAAATGTTTTATTTTGTTGTTGACACCTCGACATACGATAACATTAACTGCTATTGTTCAAAATCATCACACCTAATAAAATAATCTTTCTATTTAAATGTATTTTCATTTGTGTACGTCATAGACTTATATGTATTTTACATGTAACATAGAGGTCGTTGGTGTACGTACATACGAGTATCACTCGTATTAACTTTTTGCTACCTTTGCTTTGACGCGACTTTGTAGCGCGGTGCGGTAAATTTCAAATGCAGTGTGGTACCTAACCTATATTTATTTATAGGAAACAAATGAAAAAACACATGCTTTAAATAAATATAGAATTTATGGAAAATATTACAAAGACAATAACAAAGACTATCAATGACAATGACCCATTAAGATGACTTTGAATCATAGATTAGTAAGAGTGTCTTTGAATTTATATTTGTTGGCGCAAACAAATTGTTGCTAAGCAACCAGTTTGATGCATACAAACAATACGCAGCGTGAGTCATTGTGACTTTATTTTGGCATAAGTGAGAGAGTATAGTGTTGGTAAATAATTTCATCATATGTTATAAATAAATTATTAATTATTTCCAAGTGATAGAGTAAAACCAAAAATGTCCGAGACAGACTGGCGAGAGATACTAAGTTTCTCTCAACGAGAGCTCATGCAAGCCGATAAAGAGAAGTTGTGTGAGAGTTTATCCTGGATGGAGGCGGATGATATTGAATTAAACTTTTCTGACTTAAAAACACTTTTTCGACTTGCTCAAGACATCTTAAAATACAAGAGTGAACAGGTAAGCACATTTATTTACCATCATTTCGGTATAGACGCAAAAATAAAGAAGTTAAGGTATCTATCAAACAGATTTCCAACAAAGCAAAGAGGTGGTTAAAGAATATCATGTTGTTACCATCGCTAGAATAATTTCAATACTAACCATTAATCACATTGTATTCTGTTTAGGTAAACAACTTGCATGGACAACTGGAAACTGTGCAGAGAAAAAACATCAAATCGAAATCGAAAGGATCTTACACTGGTAAGTCTCGTAGATTTAAAAAAAAATCCGTGGAAAACGCAATGTATAAACCTACTTTTAAGATAAAGATGCAGGTATAGGTTTTTATGTTTCTCAAAATTCTGCAGAATCACCCAGCAAAGGTTCTGATAGCGTTTTGGAAACTATCGCTCATCAGGAAGAGGTAATAAAAGCGAACAAGGAAATTCTCGAACAGTTGTATTCAGATATCGCTGAACTAGAGGGGAAGAAAAATAAATTGGAAGATGATAAAGATAGAGACAGTGAGTCAAGCCGTGATGTTCTATCAGAACTAAATGAGGTGGCTCAACTTGAAAACGAAGTAACTATGAGAAATAGACACATTAGAAAACTTTTAGGTGACGTTAAAGTAAGTAACTCGCATATAAACCATCCTTTTAATTCGTCGATAGATATAAGTAACTTATTAATTGATATATTTTCTCAGGTATTGGAAGAAGAAAATACGAAACTGAAGGAAAAACTGTCAGTTTTCAAAAATAAACTTACTGAGGCTACAAACCTTATAGAAAATTTAACTGAACAGTTGCTAGCTTTCAATAACGAATCTACACAACTAAAAGGTTTGTTTTTTTTGGAATTATTTTTTATATTCAAATATAAAAACTATTTATGGTTTTAATTTGCTTTACAGCAATGCTAGGAAAATCTGAAGAGTCGAAAAGCCATTTGACAATCGAGATAGAAAGACTTCGCAAAGAGTTAAACGAAAAAGATTCTAATAAAGATAGCTTGTATAGCGAAATAAAGTCTAAAGTTCAACATTGGAAGGTTTGTAGTTCTAACTTTAATATTATATTATACTATGCATTGCTATGAACTCATAACTCAATGTAACCTTTATTTCATAGAATATAGCCCGAGCAAAGAAAGCTGAGCTTGAAGCACTAAGTAACGAAAATGCACAATTAAAAGATAATATTAGTCGCACATCACAGCCTGCTACGCCGTCAAAGGTAAATATAACAATACTTAAACTATTTTGTTAAAAACAGTTTGGGTTCTCTAAAGGTAGAAATACAACTGATGCTGGGGTAGCACTCATCAGACACATTCTTGATGCTTTTGAAGACAAACATGATGCTGTAGGTGTATTCTGTGATTTATCAAAGGCGTTTGATTGTGTAGACCATCAAACACTGCTCATTAAGTTGGAACACTATGGTGTCTCGGAAAACTCAACAAGGTTGTTAAGTTCATACCTATCAGGTAGAATACAATCGGTTAACATAAATGGTACCTACTCTTCCGGTGCCCCCCTTCAAATGGGGGTGCCCCAGGGCTCAATATTGGGGCCCTTACTCTTCCTAATATATGTAAACGACCTACCATTTCATTCCACAAATCTTTGTGAGATAGTTTTGTTTGCTGATGATACTTCCTTGATTTTTAAAATGAAAAGACATGAAGAAAATTTTGACGAAGTAAACAATACTCTCTCCAAAGTATTGAATTGGTTTACCACCAATAACTTGTTACTGAATGCTAGTAAAACTAAATGTATAAAATTCACTTTGCCTAATGTAAAGCAACTTACACCAAATATTGTACTAAATGGTAATAATCTAGTCTTAATGGACTCCACTGTATTTTTGGGCATTACACTTGACTCAAAATTACAGTGGGGACCTCATATTGAAGCCCTAGCTAGGAGGCTAAGCTCAGCTGCCTTTGCAGTTAGAAAAGTTAGGTACCTGACTGATGTTGAAACGGCGAGGCTTGTATATTTTAGTTACTTTCACAGTATTATGTCTTACGGTCTTCTCTTGTGGGGTTCTGCTACAGACATTGAAACCATATTAATTTTGCAGAAAAGAGCCATTCGTGCTATTTATAAACTTAGTCCTCGTGACTCCCTGAGAGAGGTCTTTAAGAAAATCAACATATTAACTGTGGCTTCTCAATACATTTTTGGTAATATAATGTACGTGCGAAAAAATTTAGATAATTTCATGAAGAAAAGCGACATTCACCCATATAACACAAGAAATAAACACAAGCTTGTCGTTCCTAACTTCAGATTAGTTAAAACTAGTAATTCGTTTATGGGAAATTGTATAAAATTCTTTAATAATATACCACACAATCTTGTCGATTGCCGGTTGATAAATTTAAGAAACACGTTAAAAACACGCTTATGTCTAAAGGCTATTATAAGGTTCAAGACTATCTAAACGACACGAATGTGTGGTCCGTCCAGCCTGCACCGACTGATGTACTTACCTTTGATGATTTTGATTTTACGGCAGCTAGTGGTGACTGAGTTTGTTCCGGCGTTTCTTCTCAGCACTTGCCTAATTGTCTGCGTTCTGTCTCGAAGCGCTGGTAGGGCCCAAAAGATAAGGAGACATGTTTCGGCCCTTTCAGGGCACATTTATTTTTATTTCTTTCACTGTATATTTTGACGTTCATAAGTGTCATTTCATGACCTAAATTGAAATAAAGATTTTGAATTTGAATTTGAATTTGACACTTAAAAATCGAAACATACTGATACTTACGATATTCTTTAGGCTCGTCATAGAGATGCAGAAGAGCGCACAATTAAAGAACTACAACTTAAATTATCTGAAGCGTCTGAGCAAATAGAACAATCCGCAGATTTAATAGAACGGCTTAAAGTAGAGAATAATCATCTGAAAACTCAATTAGAGGAACCAGTTGAGGTACCAACTTCAGAATTAAAGAATGAAAGTGATGATAACAAAGAAAGGAGTATGATCATTAAGTTAAAGAAGAAAGTAAAATCATTGAGCGTCGCTTTGCAAGAAGCTGAAGAAATGATTCTCATTAGAGACAAAGAGGTAACATTACTTTTGAACTTTATTGTATAAAATTCAATTCTGTAGAAAGTAGAGATTTTAAGCTATTTTAGTAGGTACTTGAAACATTGTTTTGTTTTTAGCTAGCCGATATCACTTCTCAGTTGCAACAAGTTCAATCTGATGAGGGTATTAAAGCATTACTAGATGGACTTAAAAACAAGAAACGCCAGCTAAAGTTCAAAGATATAGGAATCAAGTCGTTGGTACAAGAAGTAAATACGTTAAGCCAACATGTAGATGAATTGCAACTTGAAAATGAAACCTTCAGGTAAAACCATTTTTTGGCGTTATAGAACCAGTAAATAACTTTCATTCAATTTAACATGAATAATAATTCAATGTTATATTTCAAGGCAAAAGCTCAATATCCCACCTGGTGAAAAAGTCCCAACAAAGGGTATCCTTAAAAAGTTTTACGAGACAGAAGAAAAATATAATAAAACAAGTAAATATCTGAAAAAGACAGAAGATAAACTTACAAAAGCTGAGCTAGATAGCCGTATTTTGAAAACAAGGTGTAATAAATTGATAGATGCACTGAACGAAGTAGGGTGTGCAAAGGAAAGAATTGATGAAATTATGCAAGAGAGTGAATATACACACGAGGAAATCAATGGGTAAACGAAAAAAAAATATTATAGCTACTATTTTCTAATTTTGGGCGATATAAATACGGCTGTGTACTCTTGATTTTGTAATATTTTTTTTTAGGATCAAAGCTTCAAGTAGAGCTCAAAAATCTTCAGCTCAAGTCAAGTCTATCAGCTGCAACTGTGAAACAGATATGAAAGCCATCGCTGATGAAAATGAAGGGCTAAGAAAAGGACTTCAAGAAATTCTAAGTTTCTTAAAAGACAACAGTTAGTATTTGCTTTAGACCTTATCTTACAAAAAAAGTAATCCTAATACCCAGTTGTACAGATTCGAATTGCTCTCTGAATTTTCTCAATTGTTCTAAAATATTTTCAGGTACGACATCTTCAGGTGTACTTTCACTAGAATGCCCTAGTTTGGATGCGATCTTACAGTCAATGGAAGCCCGACATGCTGCCGGTTGGTTCGCTCCACACATGGCTACCGTTATGGAACTACGTGCTGCTTTAGGCGGCAGAGATGCCCTACTCACAGCGTTACACGAAGCAAGGTAGACCATGAGTTTTTTATTAGAGAATATTATAGCTCTATCAAAGTTTTCTCTTCATCTCTCATTATTCAAATTTACCTAATCATTTGGTAATTATACACAAGAACACTTACTGACTTAATTCTTATGTTATAGAAAAGAAACATTTAACGTAATAGCTGAACTTTCTAAAGAATCACAAAAATCTAAGGAGCTGGAACAAAAATTAGAAGAAATGGAATTGAAACAGACATCAGACAAAGCTACAGATGAACATAAAACTCAAAAAGTAGTTGCATCTTCAAAGATCAAAATCGGTGAATTCGGATCCTGGATGTCCTTTGGAGAAGATAGTAAACTGGATTTTAATAATAAAGATCAATTAGAAAGCCACATAGCAAATCGAAATAGTTCTTATGAAGACTATCTCAAACAAGGCCTAGGTTACTTCCACGAAAAGTTTAAGTCGTTATTTGAAAAGATGACAACAATAGTAGTGCAGACTGCGGATGAACAAAACAAATGGACGATACAAGAGGAACAATACAAAGCGCTTATAGAAAACTTGAAAGCTCAACTTTCGCAACAAGAAGATGAAGATATAAGTGAAGACTCTCCTGGACTTATACCAATACACAGTTCTAGTTCCTTAGAAAGAAAGTGTTCTTTCCTCGAAGAATCGTACAGATACATTCGGACAACAAATGAAAACATGAGAAATGAAATCTTGGAAAGTAAAAAAGAAGCTATGCTTGTGACTCTTGATTATGAAACACAAATTCAGAGTCTTATGCTTATAATAGCTAATCTGTTTGATAAACTCCGCAACTCAATATCTATTGATCTCTTTTGGAATCAGAATTCTGCCTTAAATCAGGCTATTACAAAGCACAGGAAAATATTAGAAGAGAACCTTGAGAGGGAGGAAACCCGTGATTTATTTAAAGGGTTAGAAGATGTAAAAGTAGACATCATCAATAATTTAAGAAAGGAGTTACAAAACAGCGAAAGTAAGTTAATCATAGTTATTTCGATGCTTGTATTTTAGTAAATGTTCTGTGTTGACTAGGTAAGTATGTTTCTGATTTAAGCAAAAGACGATGAACACAAAGTTAACAGTATTCTCAATGGAGCAGAGCAATCAGTAATGAAAAGACAGTTAGAAGAAATATGTGGCGAACTGAAAAAAAGGGATAACAGGATAAAAATATTAGAGATAAAAAACATTGAATTACAAGAAGCCCAATCAAAATTGATGTAAGTAAGCTATGACTCGACAATATTAATGTATATAATTAATTCGTGCAATAAATCATGCTTAATTTGTAGCGATAATAATATGATAACAATAACAAAAGAAGAAAAAGATTTAACGAAAACTCAGTTGAATAAATTAGCAGAAGAAAACAAATTATTGAAAGACCAATGTCAACACATTGAAAGTCAACTTGATATAGCGTTGCTTCAGGTAAAGTAAAGTAGATAATTGAACAGTAATGCTTCTTTTATTTTATTGGTTTCAAAATTAATAGGTACAATAACTACTCAAAATTAACTATTTTATTATTTGTCAAGTTACAAGATGGGCAAAAACGGCAGATGAGTAATGATATGGAAATAAATATGTTAAGACATCAAATATTGGATTTACAAGCTGTAGGCGATAACAAAGCAATCATTGCCAGGTAGGTATTACTTATATTACGTAATCTACTTGTACCTGAACTAGGATTGATCTATGTCATGTGATTCGTCATTAATAGACCAGTCGTATCGCATAACAATAACATTTTCGCTAAAATTGCAATAGATGCGGTAAACCTGCATTTTTGTTATAACAACTGGCCTATGTTTTTTGTATTATTTTCATACAGTTTAATTTAATTATTATTATTTACTGCCTCTCTGATGCCCTAGACTAAGCGGTGAGGTATTAGTGGCACACTTACAAGCATCGGAAAGTCACAAAAAAATAGAAAGATTGAGTGCTTCACTTAACAAGGAGAAGCAGTCGAGAGCTGAAGTTGAAGAAATGTTGAAAGCAAGACAAAAGATATTTGATATTTATTCTTTGAGATATGAATCAAAATTCAGGTGAGTCGACAAGGATCACGTCATTTATCTAGCTTAATATTGGTTTATCAGTTAAGTATCACTTAGTTATGGTCAATGGTTTCTCACATACCTATTGCTTCACAGGTACATGTATGAAGTAATGCAAGTTTTACGACAACAGTATCATGGAGGTCTGCCAATAGCATCAATCGAAAACTACTTGAATAAAGTGGAAGATCTGAATAGGAAAACTCGCGCGGCTGACGACAAACTTCAAGATATTGAAGATTTACAATTCAGCTTGATGACAAAACATTCCGTGTTTGAACAAATCCTAGACCTTTCGAAGAGTAAATGTATTGAAGCAGAAGACGGTTGTCCCCATAAATTGAAATATATGGTCATGGTATTATTGTCGTTTCTCAGTTTATAAATATATTTTCTTTGGAATTGAACAATTATATTTCAGCATCATAAATGTTTTAGGAAGGAATTCATTCTCGCGAAGAAGAACATAGCCAGAAAAAGCTTAAAACTTTAGAGCAGTCCCGAGAAGAACTTTTGAAACATTGCAACGAGCTAGAAAATACTTTAGTGTTGGTGAATCAGGGTTTTGAGAAATCGAACATGACCACCAAAAAGATTAATGGCGGAGGTGCCCCTTACTTAGAACTGGAAGATATACATTCAGATGAAGATTCGAGTACTAGAAGTATGTATATTGTTTTAACTAATGCAAATTGTAAGATCTTTCATTAAGTTCTAATACTTTTGATCATTTCAAATAAATTACGTTTTACAGAGAGCCAAACAATTACTTTAGAAAAACCACAGGTGTTTAATCCAATACAGCCTGACGGAAAAACTGATGGAAACAAACAACAAACTTTACATAACGTGGAAAGAGCCCATGTGTATGTGCAAACTGATAAAGTTTTCCCTAAGAAAGAAGTAAAATTAATACAGACTGAAGCAGACCAAGAAATTTCTAACTTGAAACATAGGATTGTTGTCCTAAAAGCAGAAAACGACAAAATAAAAAAAGAATTGAATCAAACCATAGTGTCAGGTAATCGCTACATAGATGATATAAATAAAATTCATGCCGAACAGATCAGCATGAAAACAAAAATTGAGCATTTGATAGATTCTAATCACCAAAAAGATATGGCAAATGAAAAGCTGCGTACAACTATCGACGAATTACAACGCCAAAAGGAAAATTTCAGATCTGCACAAATCGAACAACGTAATAAACATAGAGATGCTGCAAACGAGGAAAATCAATCACTCCTTCTCGCCATTAAACAATTGGAAAATGACAGAGAAAGCATTGTATCAGAATACCAAGAATTACTAAAAACTGAAAGGAACGAGTATTCAAAATCCATGAAAGAACTCAATTCCAAAATATTGGAATTGCAAAAAAAGCTTGACAGGTAAGTTAGTTATAGCTTTTTTTAAAATTTTTATTGTTACGTCTAGTAGAAACTCTACAACAATAAAATTGAGAGATCTTAAACTACGAGTATGATGTTGTCGAGTAAAATAGTGTGTCTGCTAAAGAACAAGGCTGTCACATCAATCACCCCGCCTTAAGATAGCGATATAGATACATTGCATAATGAGCTATTAACGTGGTTATTACAGCAAGGAAAATGACGCTATGTCATCCAACGCCGATGCTGTAAGGGAGGTCATCAATAAATACACGAGTAAAACAGCAGCACTAGAAGACAAGTGTTTCAAAGCTCAAAGTGAATTGGACAGCTGCAGAACAGAATTGTAAGTGTAATTCGAATTGTTATTAAAAAAATAAGCATAAATAGAAGGTTCCGTGATAAATGACCGATTTGTTTACAGGGTGACATATCAAAGTGAAGTGGATCGCTGGAAGGATTTAGCTATCGAAAGACTGGCCAAAATGGAACAGCTAAATTCACAACTTGAAGAACGTCACAGTCATGAGGTATTTATTTTTGTTATGTACTGTTGGTGTATTGGTTAGCGCTCCTGACTATTACGTCGGCTGTCGCGGGTTCGAATCCCGCAGGGAGACGCCCCCGTCATAATCGTTGTCTGGTACTTCGTAACACATGGAAGAAAATTTATTACCACGAAACTAGACAATTAGTGTGTTGTCTGGCGCATATTTATTTTATTTACTGTTATCAAACGAATTAATTTGTTGATTGAACTTCTTAACACGTTCCGGGACAGTGCCCGCCTACAGGCGTGAAAACAATAAAACATCTATTGTGTCTGGAGTAGTGTCCCGGAACGTGTTAATAAAACAATGATGGATTTTTAGGTGGAGTCATATAAAGCAGAGAACCAGCATTGGCTATCGCAGCTGAGTGAAACTCAACGTGAACATTTGGAATTACGTTCGAAATTAATGGAACAAAAGGCGATGTTCATGAAACAGCTTTCTGATAAGGACTCCATCATAGAACAACTGCGATCTGCTGTTCACAATCTGAAGGTAAACGTATGCATAAGCATATATCTTCTAGAGAAGAAATTACTTTATTTTTTTTTTACGCACGAGCTGGATTCGAACCAGCACCTTACGTCACGCGTAATGGCGTTCATAAGGGATCAAAAATTTCGCGCGCGTGGAGTATTGGCACCGTAGATTGAAAAGAGCTGAGCCAAAGGTTGCTGGTTCAAATCCAGCTCAGTTTTTGATTTCTTATTTTCATCTTGTTGCCGTAAAAGTAACACTGAGTTTCAAATATTCATTTAAAAAAAAGATTTTATTTACTGTATCACGTTTTAAAATGTTTTAGACACAGATCTTGAGTATGCAGACCATGATTTCGGTGAATGATCCTAGCTTCGACCTCTCCGCGATTGTGGAGGTGGACGAAAGTAGTGATATGACCTCCCACCACGGCTCCGACAGATTGGAACTGAAATTTGACTCCTCTAGCGATTTCCGTGACATGGACGATGTTGTGAGAGTGCCTGCTAATTCCACTGCTATTTGGTACGGCGAAGCTATTAAATTATGTGGCATTTTATTATTATCACTCCACTCTGTAGGACCCGGTTCCCGAGATAGAGACAGACGTCTAGTTTGGGGATGAGCCCCTGCTGTGCGAGATAGGTAGTTGTTACCTAATAGAAAAGTATCTGATATACCTGAGTTCTATTTTCAATGAAACCCACGTGCACAATTTTGCTATGTAAACTGTTTTTGGCTAAATAAATACTACGAGTATTACTACTACTATTTGCCTAACATAGCAAACCTAAGTGTTATCATCTTTTGTTTCCTATTAAAGACGTTTTTGATTTAAGTCTTACGTAATTGCAGGCAAGAACCGGTGATAGAGAGGCTGCGTCAAGAGAAGCAATTTGCGAGCAAACAAAATGCCATGCTTCGGAGACAAATCAAAGCTTTGGCAGCTAGGGAAAGACGAGCTCGACTGGATGCGCAGAATTTAAAGAACCAAGTTTTCAGAATGTAAATTTTAAAATATGTTCATCTTTAGTTCCATTTTTCGTGATCGGTCTTTATATTTTTCTTCTACCTTTCTTTCTATCTATAGAATGTCGTGTTAGTTACCCAACTTATAACTTGAAAACATGTGAACCGATTTTCATGATTTTTACTTGGATTAGTCCTTGCCCGTGGAATGATGAATTTAGTCGGGATCTAGCTCCTGGGATAGTTTCAGATAAAGTTGATTTTTAATTCCAATAGATGAGGACTCGATTTCGGAAAAAAGAAGATAATAATTTGAGTTGCCAATTAATAGTAATTTTGTGCTGCACATCTTACAGAAGTACGTCTGGCAGCAAAGCAGTGTCAGCTGAATCCGCAGCACTCCAAAGCAAAATTGCATCTCTCCAAGCGCAACTGACCTGCGCGAGACGAGATTCAAGCTCTTCCGTTGCTTTATGGGATAAGTGGAAAAGGTAGGTAAATAAGCATTCTAATTTACTGACGGCACCACGCCTTACCAGTTTCAGAGCCAAGTTGCTAAAATCACGGGTGATCTTTTGTTTGTGGTGATGCCCATTTTTCCGTAGCCGAAAGACAAAAAGCAAAACACTTAAAGTCCATCCTTCTCTAACTTTTGAACATACTAACGCTAGAAAAACAAAGTAATTTTTGACTGTCAACAAAATATTGTGGTATTTCGGCTATTGTGGTAGTTGAAGTAAATGGACCCCTAATTCAGTTCAAGTCGGCACAGAACCCTCAATGCGCGAGTGTGTGTGCAAGTTATTTTCGTTTAAAAGTGATGCTCTCGACCGTGATACTTTAAAGATTCAATTACCTGTAGGTACTATACTACGGAACTTTTTCAGAGCTCAACAAACCACCGAACGTTGGCAAGCACGATACGAGGAGAAATGCCAGGAAGTAAGAAAATTGGAAGGTAGTCTTAATCTAGCTAAATCAGCAGTTGCCAGATTAGAAAAGGAAAAACGTATACTCCTCTCAAGATTGACTGAAATTAAACGTAAGTTCAGAAAATCATCCTCAAATAAATATACAAAAGTACGGTGTCTTTCGACTTAGTATTTACGTTTACGGTACGTTATGCTGCTTCTTCTTCTTCTTCTTAGCGTGTCGATGGTAGATCAAGTTAAATTTGTAGTGCCAAGTATTAGCGACGCGGATTGCACCTGAACATGGTGTCCCTTCATCTACCCACTAATCTGCTGCTATTTTTGTTTTTTGTGATCAGCTGTCCAAAGGGGCAAAAATAAATAGGGAAATATCAATATAAAGATTGATATTGCTTTTGAAAAATCAACAGCCTGGCCTGGAATAGAATCCGTATTATCCCCATAAGCAAATAACTAAATCCATCAGCGACCCAGACTTTGGCAGAGGCTAACAACTTTTGAAAATCTACTGATATTTCCAGATGAAAAGCAGCTCACGGTAGAGAAGCAAGACTACGAAACTCTAGAGAAGTCGTACCGTGAGAGCGAGCGAGACGACATTATGTCATCCCCGCCCCCCGTTTCGGCGCGGGCGCTGCTGGATCGTGTGCAAGCGCAGCAGCGGCGCATCGCGGCGCTTGAAGTCGCTGAGAAGGTACTATGGAGGTCACTGCCGCTTTCCCACCTTAAGATCTATCAAATGAATTAATGAATGATGACTTTATTCGACACAAAAAACACAGAAAAGAAAAATACAATTTAAAAAAAAACAATGACATTTGTGTCGAAAAGGTCCCGCTCAGCAAAATTCGTGACAGCGCGAGGCATGTCACGATACTGGTATTCTGCGGGAACCCTTTCGAATAAGTTAGAGAACACATACATTGAATTTAAAAACAAAAAAAAAACGATTAAATAATATCACGATCGCGTTGTCTTTTGCTTGAAGCCACGCCCGTCATTGCGTCGAGTTTGTTAGCGTTATTTTCGTTTAAAAGTTGTTAGGCGGCGGAGACCTTGACCGTACGCTTAACGGTAGTTAATAAACTTTCTTCAGTTTTGCTTTAGGTATCATGTCTCGAGCATGGGAACATAAATATCAGTTTTTGTTTTTTAAAAAGTTGTCTCACATTTCTCCCTATTTATTGATGATTTTGGAGATAAAAACTATTCGCGTTTTATTAAAACTATGATTATTTTACTTTCAGGGAAATGAGTTTCTAGTATCGGAATATGAAAAATCACTGGCTGAAATTACATCCTTGAAAGGACAGGTGCTGAAACTTGAGTCCACATTGCTGGAGTCTCAGATTCGGACCCCAATCCAGACAACGCAAGACACTCAGCCTGAAGTCGATTATTGGAAAAGGTAAGTAATAACATTTAATTATAATGAATATTCATATTTATTAAAACAAAATAATAACTCCATACTTACTTACGTCAGTCCTCCCCACCCGTACTCGGTCATTCAACCGAACCTCATTCTCTGTCCGTGCCTAGCAGTGTACGGACGTCTCTCTCACTGATCTTTTTTTTTCAATTTAAAAGTATTTTTGTGTGTTTGGTGTCATAAAATAGTGAAAATTTGGTTTTTGCAATAATTAAAATAGTGAATACTTATTTTTTTATCATAGATTACTCTAAAGTTGTGCCTGAATTACATGTCTATCGACGTATTATTTAACTTTAACTCCTGACAATATTTTTATCAGTTACTGTGAAATGCTAAAAGAAGAGAACGTGCAACTTAACTTGAGGGTGAACGCGTTGGAGACCGCCCCCACCAATGCGAACCAGCATCGAGTCAACGATTTGGAACAAACTGTGCTTACACTCAGAGGTATGTACTGACCCTCTTTTGTAGCTCAGGGTAACCTTTTGTGGGTGGTTAGGGGACAGTGGACTAGAGCAACTCAAACTAAACGAGGTACTGCGGTATCTTATGCAGTTGTCATAAGGGTTATCTTGAACAAATAAATATATTATGGTGTGCACTGATGCCTATCGATCTTTGTCCTTAATAAATATGATTTGAATTTTGACATGCATGTTTCCATCTTTATTTTTAAAATCATATGAAAGGTTTTCATAATATTTTCGATGTTGGTTCCAGGTCTTGTGAGTAAGTTGCAGGCAGAACAAAAATCGACTTCAGTTATACCAAAACGCGTCGATTCACGACCCAATAGTGGAAGAAGCAGTGCAAGCATTACTGACAAAGTAAGAATTCCTTCGTATATTAAAAATTGGGAAAGTTTGTGAGGATGGATGGTTGTTACTCCTTCACGCATAAACTACTGAATGGATTTTGATGACCTTTATAATAATATAGCTCATACATCGGAATAGCACATTACTATTAATTTACTTTTAATTTTCGCGTTTATCGAGTGCAAGTTCAGATATTTATTTGTTTTTTTTTCTTATTTTAGAGTAAAAAACAAATAGAATCGCACCGTATCGAAATAGCGAATCTCAAGCGCAGTTTGCAAGATAAAGATCTGCTTCTAGAAAAATCCAAAGAGATGCTGAAAATTGCTGCAGAGAGGGAAGACGAGCTGTTGAGAGAGGTAAGTCAGAATTTTATTCCCTAAATATTTAACTGACATATATTGATAGTGCATAATACTATAAGGAGACCACGAAATTGAGACTTCACCTGCGGGGCGGCGGGGCAATGTAGGCGAGAGCGGCGTGCGTGAGGGGCACAGGCGGTGCGGATACACCCACACGTGCCCCTTATGGCCCATTTACACGAGGCCAGTAGACTAGACAGTCCAATAAGCCAGGCCAGTATTGGCTTCGTGAAAATAGAGCCAGGCCAGTGCATTGGACTGGCCCAAGCCAGTGGACGAAGCCAGTCCAATGAAATAGAACGGTTTCTAATTTGCTGGCGCCAGTGCTACTCGCCTCGTATAAATGGGCCATTACGCACCGCGATTTCGCCTCCCCCCGCTCCCTTGTGCCCCACAGGCGAAGTCTCAATGAAGCGATTTACCTTTAGTGAAAAGGATATTTTGGGCTATTGGAAAATAAGATTTGGTTCAAACTAGTAATTTATTTTCCAGAATATGATTCTGCGTCGCCGCTTAGACGAACTTACTAACCACAAAGGTGGGTTCCTCTCGGCCTGATTTTAATTTTGCGGTTTGTTTTAAGATTGTTTGAATATTTTACTTCGGTAAGCTTAATAAAAAAATAATATGAGTTGTAGGTTTTTATGTTTTTGCTTGAATAAAATAGATTTTGGATCATTATGTACTTTTATTAGATATCTACTTGTTTAAAAAAAATAATGTAGTGTGGGTAAATGCAAATTTTATTGAGTTCCAACCAGATTTGTAAGCTCGTTCTGAAAATTTAAGTGACTTCTTTGTAATTTAACAAAATTTTGAAAAGTACCTAAGTAATTAAAAATATTTTATAAATGAAACCAACCTGATGCAAAAACAACATGCAAAGCCGTATTTTTCGCAATCGTAAAATTTACGAACAAAGGCAAGACCACATGCAAGATATTTGTAATCAGAAGAAAGGTCATTCATTTGATGGCTTGTTTTTTGTATTTAAAACGCTGGTCCAATCACAGATTATAACATATAATTTATATGTTAGGCTACCCACTCGCACACCTCGGTACCGCACAATTTTGAAAATCACCGTTCACTCCCAAAAACGATCAGTTTTTCACCTGCTCTGCTGACTTTTCTTTCTCGCTTCTGTGCCTAAGTATTTGCGCTAGGGGTGGGGTGAAAAGTGCGGGGTCGGGGTGGTGGTTCCCATCCTTCTCCCATGGCTGTTTCTGTCGCCATAACACCGAGATGAGTGAACCGACCAGCATCACCCATGCGAAGCCAATCTGAATAAATAAATAATAACCGAGTTAATAATAAACTTGAAACACTGCTGTGATACTTAAGTAAGCAGCTTTAGTATCCTCCTACCTCTCGCGAGTGGCTTTCATTTTGTCGCCATCACTGATGGAGTTCCATATCCCTGATAGATCAGGAATAAAGACATCTTTTCTATGAAAACTGTTTCTAAACTAGAGTCTAGACCTTATAGAAAATCTTATTTTACTTGGCACAGGTATTGCTAGGTTTTGGGTCGTCGTTTCTAGAAGCTTTTTTTCTGTCCGTAAAACAAATACCTGATCTATGTAATTGGTACCAGTGGTGATTGAGTTGAGCCAAGTGGCTAAACCACTGAATTTCCTGAGTGTAAACCCTGTACCTCAATGTACCACGTACCTTAAAGTACTTACTACTTTAGTATCACACCAATCATGTATCATGTCATGAATATGTAAATTTAGCACCTTCACTCTACACTCTTTTTAGTAGATACTTTGTAAATGAATACATACATATCGAACACGTCGTGCTTAAGTACTGAGGTCATTTTGATTCTTCATGGCCTCGTTGCATGCATTATAAGGTGCCATACAACGTCAAGTTGGTTTCGAAAGTTTGGTGGGTACCTTTTTATATAATTTAAGTAAAAATCATCGTTTTTATTTAATGCAAGTGGATTTACGTACCGGACTGGTCAGCATATAGGATATTCTATACGGATAAAAATAGTCGGAAGGGTTTGTAACAGGTGGGGTCGCTAATGTGACATTGTGTCCACAACCTTCGATGCTCAGAGGCAGTTTTGTAGCTGCTGGTCGAGGCGACCCAAAGCTTATCCAGAAGGTCAGGGCCAAACCACTGAGAAGGCCTATGGATGCGCCCTGGAAAGCAATAAAACTAACGTTATTTAACAATATCTTTTTCGAACATAGGCAGACGGTAATATTTGCCTAAAAGTAGACTTCAAATGCGGCAATGCGGCCGGGGTAAGCGGCTTGACACTTACGGAACCGGAGTATACCTTAACAAATGCCACAAGCCAATAAAGTTAACTTCTACTTACTCTCTCGTTGGCGAAAGTAGTGAACATGCCCAGGGTAAACACCCCTAGCAGTGGTCCCCCTACAGCTCCAAATATAGTGAGTGCGCCTTGCAGTACCCCACCAAGGTGCTCAGCCAGGAACGCGAGTGCCAGAAACAGGAGCCCGTACCCGCACGCTGCTATCTTTGTCAGCCAGGGTATAAAAGACTCACGGATTCTGCACCATCTACAAATTAACAGCAGAGAAGTTAAATAGTTATTAATTATCTTTAAAAAAGTTTTCTACCAGAAGAAAAAATATGGCATAATGCTGTTGTGAGGTGCTTACGTTAGTTGTAGCTTGTACAATGATTATCAATACATACGATGAAAGTTAGTGTGATGGTTGTGTGTGTATTTACAAGTATTTAACCATATTTTACCTGCTGATATAATCAGAAAGTGTGACAGCAGCCAGTGCATTGCAAGCAGCCGAAATTGTTGATAGCGAAGCGCTGAAAATGCCAGCTACGAAAAGGCCAGCCAGCCCTGGCACTGATCGCATTGCGTCTACCACGTAGAATGGCATGAGCTGGTCTATCTAGAACACATCATGTCACTTTATAAAACTGGTTCTTCTTCTAACCACTAGTAGGGCATCTGAGAAAGAAAAGCAAAAGTACAAAGTGTCATAAGTAAAGCCACAAAAACATAATTAGTTGATGCCTATACGCTGGACGTTGTAGCAAAATATAATCAAGCTGTAAATTATTGTCTGAGCACATCCTGTATCCATCCATAGCATGAAGCTGAAATCAGAAAATGATATTTGAACCTTCTAGCTAAATAAGAACACTTACAGCAGTGATCTTCTTATCGGTCAACGGGTCGCAATCCCTATAAACGGCGTAGATGCCCAGCCCGCTGATGCAAGTGAGTGTGCTGAGCACCATCAGCACGGGCCAGCTCCACCATAGGCACTGACGAGACCTGCTTAAAGTGCTCACGGTGAGGAGACGCTGTACCTACAATTATTTTATGTGTGTAATGAAGCGAACAGCGTGAGTAGCAGCCATACACAATTTGTCACTTTAATTAATACGCAGAGAGTCGATTTTCAACCCAAATTTTTTGCAATAAGATCGCCTAAATAGTACACTTAATATATGTGTAACTGACCTATGTGTAAAAAAAGTAAAACTGACCTATGTGATGAGCAATAAATAGTTATCTTATCTTTTTACGTTTAATTTGTATCTGAGTGCGGCTGTAACACATCGCTGGCAAGTGTCATACAACTTAAAAGCTTAGAATCGCTATAAATAAATACCTGGGTATGATTGACTCCGTACAACGACAGAAATGTTATTATACCTCCGAGCATTAGAGACCACCATGTGTGCCTTTCCGTTGGGTCTAAGCTAAAGCTGTAACAAAGAAAGTTTAGCCTATAAACATCCCACTGCTGGGCAAAGGCACCACCTCGCCCTTGATGTGGTAGGTTACCAAAGCGCTGCCATGAGCAATAAAAGTATTGAGGCACAAAAGTTTAATAAATTTATTGAATACTTACTTGCTAAAATCCAATCGTCTACCTTCCTGAGCTATTTTGAAAATCTGGTCAAATCCATCTAGCTGTATCGAGCTGAATACCACAACGCTGAGGACGGCACCAAACATCAACAGTGATTGCAGGAGATCAGTAAACAGGACAGCTTTCATACCTCCCAAAGTGGAATACAAAGTGCATGCTAACCCCACAACTAGTATCGATACCAGTCTGTCTAGACCAGTCACGGATTCTAACACAATAGCTGGTGCGTATAATACTATCCCATTGTATAACACCATCTGCAAAGTGTACGTCAGAGACGCGAGCATGCGTATTCGGGGCCCGAATCGTAACTCTAAATATTCGTAGGTGCTGGTCTTTTGCAGCCCGAAGAATACTGGCAGGTAAAGACTGCTGGCGATGGGTGTCCCCACTCCATAGCCCAGGTTAACGACGATAAACATCATGCCAAAGTAATAGTTTTCAGCTGAAACTCCTAGTAGAGTTATAGCTGACATGAAGGATGCCATCAGTGAAACTGCTACTGGAAGAATTGACATGTTCCGATCTGCTAATAAGTACTCCTGCAAGAAAGATAAAGATAAACAACAATAGTTCACTTTGCAACGAATGAGACCGCATATATGAGATATATCTGTTTCTCCGTCGTGATGAGAATGAATTAATTGTCGGCCTCAATTTCATTGACTTCATTGAGTTGTAGAGGCGAGTCTTGTTAATCAGTAGTGTAGGATATAAATCACATTGTTATTGCTAGTTTCTAGACTCTTTGATAACCTCATAATGGGCCAGATTGTACTACAGACTTTGCTTAGGAAAACTGGGAATATGCTTACCTCGTTTGTTTTTTGTTTCCCTCCACTAAATCGAAAATAGAGCCCTATGACCACTGAAGCTACCATAGTAGCCGCCATTATAATGTAATCCCATATTCCAAATACTGCTTCCGCCATTTTTCCTAAAATAAAAATATGACTTTCTATAAAATACAACTCTATACCTTAGGTAAATAAGTACCTAGCTAAAAACTATATATTAATGTGGGTACAGTCAGCATCATACGTTTGTTGAACGTTTGTGTTACTAACCGCCTGTACAACTGTTAAAAAGTTCCCATTAGCGTTATCTGTCCAATAATTCATAGCAAATTATGTTCTATATTTGAATTATTCTTTGGTGATACATGCTCTAACTTTCATAAATTGAAAATCTCTTTCGACAAAGTAAACGTATTACTTGTTATCGAAACTACTTACTTATTGAAAGAGATTTTGAAGGAGAATGAATTATTATTATTTTTTCGACATGGTTGTATATAACATAAGTGTAAGCGATTTATAATGCTGACCTACTTACTTTTTACTTATTTAGGTATCTAGCTATTTGCATTGCCTGCATATCGTTTTACAACTCAAATATGGTACATATCATTTATAATTATTTTATTGGGTAAAGTGCTTAGCAAGGTTGAATAACCTTGTAGGAATCTACATTCGTCGAGTTTTTATGAGATTGTTTTATCTTAACTTATCAGGGTATCATCATAGTTACTACTTATATTGTCTCATCGTATGTTGCAGGTGGTAGGTGCCGGCAGAAAAAAAATGTATAATATGATACAATATTGCATATTACCTACAAAACCATATTTTAAGACCCTATATACCTATATACCCTATATTACCTTTCAAATCAGTACTATTGATATATGTAATGTAAGCTTATTAATTATTATCAAAAATATCGATTGGCCATAGCATTTGCGTTCTTTTATAGAAGAACGCTGATAAATAGAGTTTTTAGTAATTTACCTTTATACACACGTTCAAGTGTCACACAACAAAAATGAGTTTGCTTGGCTATTTGAGTACCATAAAGACTGCAATACAAAACCTGTTTTCTTAAAATAAAACCTGATACATGAAAAGGACTTACCCTATATTATACCCAGTGAAAACGAGAGCCGGTAAAGGTATACGACAAACTTTATGACACCAATATATTACATTTTGTTAATGGCAGCTACTTAGGCACTTTTACTTTATGTGATACTTGCAATTATAAGTAATGTTTAAATCTTGTGCTTTAAAATGAAGTAGAGTTCCACAGACACTGCTTTACTATGCTACGATAGCCAACACAAAAATAAATTATCCAGCAGCTAGTAAACACGACTTCGCGACGTGCAATGCCGGTGACTTATGAATGATACTTATTTTAATGCAGATCAAATTGTACACTCAACTTCATAAAAATGTGTAGGATTTTTTTGAGTTTTTTTTGCTTAATATTTTAATGCTTTTCTTTATTTAAAAAATACTTTTATAATAATACTACTCAAAAATAAATTACTTAGGTATGTAACGATTTGCGTGTTACTATGTATGCTTAGGTTGTCAAACAGGTCCGTTAATGAAACAAACATATTTTCAACAGGTTGTATATTTAGAACATTTTACATCACAAAACACTCTGTTTATAAATAATTATACCTCCCTATTAACATTTTTATTTTTTTAATCCGGTAAAATAATTAACATTAAAAAATACAATCACTAAAAAACAGTATTTTTAAGATCTATTTCGTGCATTTTATAAATATTTTATAATAAGAAACATATCTTACAAATTAAGATAAATAAAGGTAGGTCAAGGTCACTAATTCTATTTCCACTGCCAGTTATTTTATGAGTGGTTTATTTATTTGCCAGTTCTATATTTTGTATTTTATTTGCTTAATTAACAACATGGCACCTACAACAAAATAGTAAAATAGAACTGATTTCCCTGATTCACTTACGTCTTTTAAAATACAATTCTTAGCTATTAAAGTAGGTAAGTACAATAAAATATTGAGTAACGTTATTAAATTTAGAGGATATGACTCATATAAAATCAAATAGAAATTAATAAATGCTTTTTTTA
Source organism: Pyrausta aurata (assembly GCA_963584085.1). Taxonomy (NCBI): domain Eukaryota; kingdom Metazoa; phylum Arthropoda; class Insecta; order Lepidoptera; family Crambidae; genus Pyrausta; species Pyrausta aurata. The sequence continues at coordinate 5,638,370 of OY757259.1, forward strand.
CGCACTAACCAACGTGCACCACATCAGGGTATAATTATTTACGAATACTCAACAGCAGAATTTAAACAAAAAAACTCGTTGTAAAGTACCTATTAAGAACGTGAGAATAAGTAAGAATAAGAACGTGAATGAATTAATGTGTTTTACACTGTTGGACATGAAATAATACGTATCACATAAAAATATGTAATCACCTATTCTATTCTATTGAAACAAAACGCTTAACGACCTAAAAATTTAAGGCTAATCATAATAGTTACTTAATAAGCTAACAACTTCGTGTTAATTAACATTACTGGAAGAACTTTTGCGCTATCACAGGCAAGCTTAGTAGTGATTGATATTCGTAAGCTCCTTAATAATACTTATTACTGGTACAGTACACAAATTATGTTTATAATAACTTTTGAGTACAAAATTTTATACATTTGTACCCAGTAGTTCACTTACTTAGATCTTTAGTTGGTAAACGGGTCAAAATCTACTTAAAATATCATGTTAGTTGTTTGTAAGTACAGCATTTTGAGGTTCGAGTTTAAGATTTCGTCATAACAACTGGACCTACAGTAAAAATATAAGTACATTAAGAACACGATCGTCAGAATATCAAGGCCTTTATTTTTGTTTTCATTATATTGTCAACTAACATACAAAATAGCTCATTCAATTTATAGGAATGTCTTAAACCCTAGTACTATTCTAGATATTTTTTTTTCTATTGCCTTTTACTTTATCATATTATTTTTAATCGTGAATACCGTTGTGTTTCAGGAGTTCACACTGTAAAATAAAATAAATAGATATTACTCAAATAAAAATCCATCACCGATTCCAATATTTCTCAATATTTATTTCGTCTCGTTTAAAACAGGCAGTAAATACATAGGAATTCTTTAACGACTTATTTTCATAAGCCACTATATGTATAGCTAAAATCTTTAGTGATTCTGAAAATCGTGGTATATTTTCAGATTCTACTAGGGCTTCTTTTAAATCTTGACATCGACATTTACAAACAATAATATGGCAAATAACAATAATAAATACCAACCTTTTTCAGCGCTATCTACAAGCAGGCCTGAAGCGTTTGAGCATGCTATGAACTAGGTACAGCCCGCGTCAGCTAGAAATAATATGAAACAAAACTACCACATGCATATGATTTATATGTAAAAGCAGCGAAAGCTAACCCAATATATGTCTACGAAATACTAGGGTGTATAGTATAATAAAGTGGGAAACTTCAAGGTTAAATAAAGGACTCAAATAAAATAATAAATGCATTAAATTTTTTTGAAACTAAAACCTAGTTTTTCACACCCAGCCCCCGCAACAAATTTATTTTATACACTTAGAAGATGATTATCTTCTATAAACAAAAATGAAATAAGTAACTAATAGGTACGCTACTTATGCACGGATCAAATTCTACTATCCTAAATTTATAAAACTCCCATTGTGTTATATATATTTACAGTGATCTTGAAACTCAGTGAGTTATTATTACTATGTATAGAGAAGCTATGCCAAGCAAAAATATGTCGCAAATACGACAAGTTATGACGTATTCCTGGGAATTTAAATTTCGAATATGAAACTTTTCTTCATACTATGTGTTATCTATGATGTACGATTATACATATATTATGTATGAGTTGATGACAAGTGGCGTCAATTAATGGCGCACGAGATTTGTTCGTGGTGTCAGTTCCATACGCTACTAATACGAGTAGTAGTAGTTCAATGTTGAAACTCGGCTATTTCTGCAGGCAATACAATTAACCACATGACATGCAAAATCAGAGCATGAACCTCACCAGATGTCCTTTGTATTGAATTCCAAGCTTTAAAATGTGATAAATTCATTGTACAAGAAGCTATAATAGTAGCTAAGCCTACCATATTATTCATATACACCATAAATAAGTTGTATGGTTCAAGAAGTCCCACATGCACTATCTTACCAAAATCCCAACTTAATAAATACCAAAACAGATTTTTTCTCTTAAATTTTATACCCTCAATGAATATGATTCCAATTTCCTCAAGCCCTACCTTATCAATGTCCCAACTAAATAAATACCAGCGGCTGTAGTCTGAAGCAGTAAAATTTGCCATTTCCCCTTGATAAGTTTGTGACAACGCGGCAACGCATTAACTTATGGAAAATATTTGTTAGTTTTATTTAGATATTCTTCTCAATCAATAAAAACCACGAGACCACAAATTTTATCACCGCGTTTTTCGAGCGCCATCTGGAGTGCGACAGGTAAATTATGTCTTGACTACCGCCCCAGTACATATTTCCTTTAATTCTATACCCTAAATAATGAGTATGATTTGTCGTTCCTCATGCATTGTCTTACCAAAGACCCATCTAAATAAATACCTGAACAGATTTCTCCTTCTCTCCTCTCGCTCTTAGTATCCGTGCGAGAGGAGGGGTGAAGAGGGCGGGGTCGAGCCTCCGACCGGCCTTCTCCCAGGGTTGCTTGTGCTTCCACGCGAGGGACAAGAGAGCGCCCACCACGATCACCCAGACGAAGCCGAACTATAAATAGATTCCAACAATCACCCCGATAATTTGTTAATTTCAAACTTAGCGTGAGCTTGCCGATTACGGTAACAGTAGTTAGGTACAGTAGGTACCTAAGTACTTTTTTATAAATATGGTTCAAATGCGGCATTCATCAAATCTTCAATCGCCAGCTCTGTAGATCACGAAGAGATGACGGTTGTCAAGAGAACTGAGGTCTGAAGACATCTGATTTTATGGTCTGCCTACTTTGGTGATGTAGGTGCTTCAGGTATTTCCTGACCAGCCTAATTCTTCACTCATGTCGCTTAACATCACTTTTTACTTTCACTCAACTTAGTTGAGTCAACTACCTTATAGCTTTGAAATAGACTAAACTCTATGAAGTTTGTTCAAAGAACTAATGGCTTCAACATAGGCTATTCCCCATTCCCCTGACAAAGGTAATGACCAAGAACTTATTAAGAAACAGGTAAACTCATGAATATACTCACAGGACTCGTCCACATATACGAGATTCTGTAAAGATAGAAGTAATCAGACTGATTCGCAGCCTGCGTTGCTATGGTGACGTTGTGGCCACAGCTGTCCACACTGAGAGGCAGCTTGGCTGGCAACGGTCGTGGCGCTCCGAAACTCATCCAGAGGGTCATGGCCATCCCGCTGAGCAGACCGATTGAAACACCCTGAAGTAGAAAGGGTAAATAAGTGAAAGAAGGTATGACTGGTGGAGAATGTCATATGGCGTTAAATCCAACTGTTGTACAGTTTGTGCAATAAAGTATAAATGAATGAAGAAGCTTAACAATCCATGAGAATTGAGAATGAACCTAAGAAGAGAAAAGGATAGGTAGAATTAAAAGTACAAGAATATTTAGCTACGGGATTGATATACCATGTAAGTGCCTACCAATTATTTTATAAATAACCAATATTTATTACTAGTTAATAGTTAATAATATTATTCTAGTTAATCCATGATCATCTTGCAAAAAAGTACCGAAATATTTGAAACTCAAAAATAATAAGGTTCATGATAGCAATCCTGTATCAAACTATTCTAATAATGCAAACTTACAACGATTTTTTTATTATGAGTCTATATCTTTGAAGCACTAGCACCAGAGCTTATAGGTTCTAGGGTAAATAACTTGTCCATTATCCTCAACATTAGAAGCTACCTACCGTTATTCTGCATAAGAATTAATCACAAGATAGTTAAAAATACTAACCCTCTCATTAGCAAAAGTGGTGAACATCCCCAAGGTGAACACTCCAAACAGCGGCCCCCCTACCGCACCGAAGATGGTGAGCGCGGCCTGCAGCACTCCGCCGAGGTGTTCAGCCAAGAACGCGAGTGCCAGAAACAGGAGACCGTACCCACATGCTGCTAGTTTCGTCAGCCAGGGTATGTAAGACTCGCGGATCGTGCACCATCTTTAAAAGAAATTAGCATAATTGTTAGTTTTTTAAGAGTTACCATGTGGTGTGAGACATATTTTGTAGAAATAGTTACCCCGTTACGGATGTTATCCTAGCAGCATGTAGAAAGAAAATGTGTTACATAATTTATTTCATTCTGTAATGAGAATTAGGTATATACTAAAGCCATTGTGATACGAGTAATATTTTTTTTGTAAATTTAACTGCTTACGAAACTTCATACAAACAAAAACGCTCTAAAATTATTGTAGTTACTGAATTTTGTGTAATTGAATGTACGAGTAAGTAAGACTTCCAAGTCCAGAGCATCCAGGCATCCAACTCATCATCAACCTGCCTACTCACAAACAGCATCAAACTGTTTCATCTTTAATTCTACTATCTAACATAGGTAAACTGCTTCAATGATCCGCGCACGGCGGGGCGTGGGGGGTGGTGAGAGCTGGTTGCGTAAGGGGTACGGGCGGCGCGGATACACCCACCCTCGCCCCTCACGCACCGCGCTCTCGCCTCTTTCCGCACTCCTGTTCCCCGCAGGCGAGTGGATGGCACTATCTATAGTAGTTTCTTCAACTTTACCTACTAACGTAGTCCGTAAGCGTGACGGCTGCCAAAGCGTTGCAAGCGGCTGATATAGTTGAGAGCGAAGCGCTGAATATTCCCGCCACGAAGAGACCCGCGAGCCCCGGCACTGAGCGCATCGCGTCCACCACGTAGAACGGCATTAGCTGATCTATCTGGAAATAAAATATAGTTTTCGAAGTTCAGAATTTCTTGAAAAGATTATAGTTAGGCAAGAAAATTCAACCACACTACCTATAATTCACCGTAGAATGATGTCAGACTGTCAGTGGTTGAAAATGTTTTGGGAGACAGGACGTTTTTATCTTAACTCATTTACTGTAGATCTCATATTCAGATCAACATCGATGATAAATCGTGCTCTATTCATTGGAAACGCACGTAAATGTACAGTTAGACCACAAACGACTTTGTGACTGTACCTCTTGACTTGATCTCATCTGATTGTTTTATTTACGTTTTAAATATTACAGATAATTTTGTTTAACCGCTAGCTTATAGCAGAAATTCTATTGTCAATCAACGGGTCACAGTATTTGTCAGCTACACCACAGACACTCACTCTCACTGCTCACTGTTAGAAGACGCTGTTTTTTATCGATAACTTACAGAAGCAATTCTCTTATCCAGCAGCGGGTCGCAGTCCTTGTAGACGGCGTAGATGCCCAGCCCACTGATGCAGGTGGAAACACTGAGTACTGACAGCACTGGCCAGCTCCACCACAAGCACTTCTGAGAGCGGTCTAGGGTGCTTACTGTTAGGAGACGTTGCACCTGAAATAGTGAGGAGTTGATTGGTGTAGTTAGTTTGGCTGGGGTAGTTTTCGCACTTAGCCTCACGATTGGGCCATTGTACGTATGTCCCTCCTTTCTTATTCTAACCACTTGATTGGTGTATATGCTGTATTTTTAATGTAGATTGTTTTTGATGCTAATCTACAACGCTACCTACAGTTCCCAGGAAAGACCATGGATGACCATGTCGGGGTACCTTACCCGAGCAAGCGCTGCCACCCACTAATTCACCGTTGTTACCGGAGCAGTGATGAAGGAGCTACGGGTTATCACTCTAGAAGACATTTGAACTGGACAATTCTTCCGCACTGTCTGTCTCTTGATGACTGTAGCTCGATTTATAGCCAGGTTTTTAAACTTTGGATAAGTTCGTAAAACTTTGCGTTCAGAATAACTAAATCATTTTGGTAGAGGTAGCATAAAATAGGTAAAGTTTAATGACCACCATTATTTTTTGCATAACGGTGTCAAGTCAAGTCTACAACCTGTCCTTTCCAACCAAACCACTTTTGATAGGTAGGTGTACCGTTATTGACTATATCGTTTCGGTGTATGCCTAGTCTTTTGCGCTACGTAATGTTCATACTTGGTAACAAATAATTTTTGAATTCATGAGTAGTAAATAGCACACAGCGCGATTTTTTTTAATTTCATTAAAATCTCAACCCTGACACTAATATCATACGTATTTTACTGATAAAAACTAGAGACAGAAAAACGTTTACCTACATTCAATGTCATGGCATTATTTTGTGATAAGTCCCAGTAAGGTAGTTAGTGATACATATGAAAGTGTGACTTAAAAGTAGGTACATACTTACCTACGTGAAATATATTTACGTATTTTTAGTGCTTGGGATTTGGGGAAGAGATGACCGCGATTTTATGGGTATGAATATGCTACAGGTAAATTAGGTCGAAGTGTATTAATAACAATGATTTAATTAATGATTTTGTTCATAACTTTTCTGTTTATTTCATTCAGAATAAGGTTATTTATAAAGTAATAACACAGAGTAGGTACCCAACTGAATACGTATATGAATAGTCATCTGAACAATCCAACCACCAAGAAGCGTTGCTAAGTGATCAGTCATCCATCACTTTTCAATTTGGACAACAATTGCTGATTTGTTGCGTGTCCATTTAATAGAAACATTTCATTTTGTAAGACTTGTATTTTATGCCAATCTTGTCTTTTTCAATTTAATTTTGGAACCTATTTCATGAACACAAATTGCATACACACCTGGGTATGGTTGACCGCGTACAACGACAAGTAGGTGATAAGTCCTCCGATAATTAGTGACCACCACGTGTGTCTCTCTGTAGGGTCTATGCTGAAACTGTATCAAAAAATTGGGTCAGTATAAAACATGAACGATCGAACAAAAAATGTAATTCCTGCCTGTTTCACCATTGACGAATAAGCACTAACCAACGAAAAATTCAAATATGGAACGTCATTTCGTATGAAGTATTGCACATTTAATGGTTACCATAACTTATAAGGAAAACAGACCGTAAATGAAATATATCAGAGTTTAAACTCACTTGTTAAAATTAAGCCTCCCTCCTTCCAACGCTTTGACGAAGATCTGATCGAAACCGCCAAGCTGCACAGAACTGAACACAACTATACTGAACACCGCTCCAAACATCAGCGCTGATTGCAGCAGATCAGTAAAAAGTACTGCCTTCATTCCTCCAAGGGTTGAGTAGAATGTACATGCTAATCCCACCACTAGGATGGATATCAATCTGTCTAAGCCAGTCACTGCTTCTAAAACTATAGCCGGCGCATACAACACTATTCCATTGTACAACACCATCTGTAACGTGTACGTCAGAGACGCGAGCATGCGTATTCGGGGCCCGAATCGCAGCTCCAAATACTCATAGGTACTGGTCTTTTGCAGCCCGAAGAATACTGGCAGGTAAAGACTGCTGGCGATTGGCGTAGCTATAGCGTACGATATGTTGATGACTACGAACTGCATGCCATAGTAATAGTTCTCGGCTGACACACCGAGCAAGGTGATGGCTGACATGAAGGATGCCATCAGGGAAACAGCCACGGGCAGGATTGACATGTTGCGGTCGGCAAGCAGATATTCCTGTGAAAAGCAAGATTTAAGTTGAATAACTCGTTATTGCGAGGGAATAAGTATTATGGACTATTAGTGTTATATCAAAACAAATGAATGAAGGATGACTTACTTACCTCATTTGTTTTTTGTTTCCCCCCACTAAACCGGAAGTATAGTCCAATCATGACTGAAGCGATCATGGTGGCTGCCATGATCACATAGTCCCATATTCCAAATACAGCTTCCGTCATTTTGAGCTGAAAAAAGTAACAAAAAAGTTGATACTTAACACTACTAATAATTCAGTGCATAACTATTGTTATGCTCAACTACAAAATGAAACAATACTTCTTCCAATAATATCGGCTGCAATGGGAGTTAAAACATCTCTATGCACTGTAAATGAATGGTATGGATAACAATAACATGAACGTCAGCAACTCAATGAATTTACGTAAGATTGATTTACACCGGGCGAAGGAAAACTTGTATTCATATAGGAAACAATACAATTAATTAAATGACGATATATAAGATTACACTCGTAGAGTACCTTTACCTATATAAATACAGACAAGAATATGTTTAAACACACGTATATAATTCAAATTTGGGCTTATCATTTTATCTCATGTCTACATCTTTGATGCTTTGTCTCATCTTAGTGTCAGGTTTGTTGAAGTAGTAGTATTATTTACTGCTGATAAATGACAAATAGAAGTACCTTTCGTACGTGTTTTATATGTAAGACACTTAGCTTAAGGAAGTAAGATGTGACAAGTACTTATACCAAATGTATAATTAATTAAAACAATTTCAATTGTTGTTATTTCGAATCAACTACCGAAGCTTTTGCCTCAAACGAATCAATATTCGATTGCATAGGTAATGATTTTGAAATTGCATTTACTACTTTGTTTGAGACACGCTGAATTTCAGCAAGAAAACATTTCATGACTGTATAAAACTGTTTTGATCCAATTTTTAAGAAGCATTGAGTTTCAATTGAATAAACTGAGTCCACCAACTGTCTCATTGCAATCGGAGCACTTAACGAACTCAATAAATTTTAATTACCTCAGCAACAATCGCGTCGTTTGTCCAATAGCAGATGACTACTTAATAATACTATTATATATTCTGTGATATTACTACCGATATTTGATTACATTGACCGATTTATGCTACGTAGAACCATTCAAACCGATGTTTTGATATTTATGTTACAGATTAACCGAGAGTCGCCTAAGAAAATACCCTAAACCCCTTTTTAACGAAAATCACACACACGACACAAAAACGGCTGCAAGTTTGACTCTTAAAGTGGTTAGGCGCGAGAGATCTCGTATTTATGTTGCTTAGTTATGTTGCTTTTATGTTTCTTGAGGTTACAAAAATACACAACAGTGCAATTTTTAACGACCTTGTTCTATGTAGTGACCTATCTGCTATTGACTTAGTATTTATAAAATGCCTTCGACATATTCTCAGCCTTCGACTTACGCACGATGACATTGTTAAGATAAACTGAATAATCTTATAGGCACAAATACTTATCTACCTAAAGGGAATATGTACGTGGATGTTTGCTAGCTCTCTTTTGTACTATTCATTTATACAATCTATTTTTGTTTTTACAGAATATTAAACATCTACTTACTGTGGTTTAGAATGTTTCTTAACACTCACAGTGTCATATTTGAATACTTAAAGATGAAATAAGAAACCAAAAATTGCGCACGGGCGGGACTCGAACCAGCATCTTTCTGGCTTACCGGGCCAACTGCTCTTCCAATATCTACTTACTGCATAAAAAAAGTTTACAGACAAGCAACAACAACATCAATATCTACTATAATCGATTTAGGCGGCCTATGGTATGTAGAGTTGGCAGGATAAATATTTCTTCATTGTTAGTAATGGTCAAGTTATGTATGTTTCTAGAGGTTGAATATTTACAATTGTGTGTTTTGAAGAAAAAAATTCCTTAACCAATAGTCATTGAAATAGCCATTCTGACATTTGGTAAGGGTAATTTTTCTTCAAAACACACAATCACAAAATAATAACTATTGATGAAGGAATTGGGCCTACGACTAAATACGTAATTTAAAAAAACACAACAAACTATTTCGCGGCTTCATAATTCAAAAGTTTCATTTGTTTCAAATAAATAATAATTTACCTATTTTTTATCAATCATAAATCGTATTTTTAACTCTGTTTTTGAGACATCAATATAAAGGTTATCGGCATTCATATTTTCAATAAGTACATATTCTTGCAGTATCATCAAATGACGAATAGGCACGCAATAAAAATCAATATTAACTAAGTATACCTACGTTCTTAATTAATCATCTTTAAGATAAGAGATAGAGCTCAGCCTGTCTTTTCAACTACCTATAGCTACTTTAATCAAAATATTTGGAAAATAATTTGTACACAAATAAATAATGTTGTTATCATTCGCGGAAAATTACTTATATTTCATTACTATTTTTAACTACGGTAAGTTGAATGAATTGAAATGTAACTCTACTTTTTATTTTCAGTTTGAATTTCCCGCTACTTTAATCGTAGTACATAATATCCTAACAAAAATGTTGCAATTTCTGAAATATATTTCAAGGAATGTGCAATAAATTAACATGCAAATGAGGTTAAGAATTACTTACCAATAAACACAATCTCAGAAAAGTAAAATAACGGTGTAATTTCACCAAAATGCACAGTATTTTCACGTCATTCGTGTTTTCCTTGAAAACATTGTGTAATACACTGCCACTTACGTATAAATAAATACACAGAAACAGCTTAACCTTGGTAACCCTGAATACGTTTCATATGTAATTTTAATTTAAAACCGACTTGCGAACGTATTTCCTCCGCGGTTCATAGCATTGGAGTGAAATAGCTGTTTGGTTTGTCAGCCAAGACGCACAGCTAAATTGTGTAGACGTCTGTTTTTGCTTGCATACAGTTAACAGTTATGTGAGGTTAAACATCTTCACGCGATATCGTACGATGTCAAAGTCCACCAAACAATAAAGCGCTTGAAGCGATTACCAAATTGATTTATCTCAATGGTGAAAATGCGAACACTAAATAATAGTTGGTAATTTACTGTAAAACAGTTACAGTACTTACTAAACTGTGATGTACTGTAATAAAAGCTGACATTGAACAATACTTTGAATCTAATAGTATGTAGGTAAAACAAATAGGTATGTATTATTCGAGTATTTACTAAAATACTAAATGTTATACAATTTGCATCAGTTTTTGAAAGTATTAAGAATAATGTTAAAAAATAACTAGATTATGTTTTATTCTTTCAACCCATAATGTACCTAGTGCAAAAATTTCAACTCTAGAAAAGCGATATTAGATTTTTTTTTCATGCCGGCATTCCGCTACGAAAAAGCGCTGTATCGCGCTGTAAAGTCATGCGCGCGCACGTTTGCGGCCTTATTACCGACAACAGAATACAATTCTACTTTGAACCGAATGCCTAATACCCATTTACATATTAATTTACTTAGTTCCGTTGAAAAACTAATTGTGTTTTTTTTTGCGAATCTGAAATATGATTTATATTTACTACCTCTATTATCAGTAAAACGTAAGATCAGTAGCGACATCTAGTTTGTGCACTTACTGATTAAGTTTTACTCAGTACGTGCTTCAAAAACCGCAACCAAAACGCAAATAAAGCAAACCGAAAACCTTTATAGAAGTACTTATTTACACAGTAGCACAGAATATATTAGTACTACAGTAGTTAAACAATTTATCAGTCATAATAGTACAGCGACATAGTGCTATTTTTAGTATTAGTCAAAATATATTAGTTATCCCGCGTTGGAGAGTTTTGTTGTCTTATAAGGGGTTATTTATTACATGGGGATATAAAAAAGTAAAAAGGTATTTATTCTTTATTTCTCACATTATGAACCTACTTTTAACAAATAAAATCTAAGTTACTTTCCAACCTAAGTAGAGAAAAGCTATTTTCAGGCTATGTATGACAGTTCAACTTTTCGAACAGGAGAGATGAAAAGTCCATTTCCCTCTTCTCGCTTTTCGCGCAAAACTTATATGTTAAATCATGTGGACTTTGATTGACATTAGCTAAATGACATAGGTATCTAATCTAAAATCTAATGATAAAATGTAAATTAAGTGGGATTATTTATTATGCCACCCAAACCCAAGTAAAACCTATCAACTGGGTGAGTGAAATGAACTACCTACTTAATTAATGGTTACAATCAACACTTTTCTACAAATCAAATTGTCAACCAACTTAAAAAAAAAACCGGTTAAGTGCGTGTCGGACCCGCGCACTGAGGGTTCCGTGCCACCCTTAACTGAATTCAGGGTCCACTTACTGTCACCAAATGAAAACATCACAATATATTGCAACAGCAAAAATAACTTTGTTTTTCATAGTGTTTGTATGAAAGACAAAGTTATATTTGCGGTTGATAAAAATGTGCAATATCTCAAAAACTACTCGTTCGATCTCCTTCAAACCAATTTTCGTTGCAAGTTTTTGTTGAGATCTACATCAAATATTTTTTTCAAAATTTTCACTTTCTTAGTTCAAAAGTTAGAGGGGGGGGGACGCCCATTTTACCACTTTGGAAGCGTCTATATCTCAAACCTTACACTTTAAGAAAAAATGGTTTTAGAAACCTCAACATCATTTTAAAAGACCTATCTATAGACACCCCACACGCATAGGTTTGAGTAAAAAAAAATTTTTAGGTTTTAGTTTCATGTATGGGAGCCCCCCTTAAATATTATTTTTTCTTACTTTTTGTATCTGAATCGGAAAGCGGTGAACAAAATACACCTACCTACCAAGTTTCAGCTATGTGATGCTTATAGTTTCAGAATAAAGTGGCTGTGACATACGGACGGACAGACAGACAGACAGACAGACAGACAGACAGACAGACAGACAGACAGACAGACAGACAGACAGACAGACAGACTTGACGAAACTATAAGGGTTCCGTTTTTTGCCATTCGGCTACGGCACCCTAAAAAAAGTATACAATTACAGTCAATTACTTCAAATTCATGATGTTTTATTATTTGAAGTAACTTTCCTCGGTCAGCCGGGTAATCTCCTACATATATTTCGCTCGAATTTCGATGTTTTCTTTACTTACGGTGTGCTTACGGTATTGTTTTACAATGTCTGAATAAGTTCTCGTTGGCTTTATCTGTGATACTTCATACGAAATGACGTTCCATATTTGAATTATTCGTCGGTTGTTGCTTATTTGTTATTTGTCCATGGAGAAAATGTTAATTTTAGAATAGTCTAGTGTTTCGTCCTTCTTTAGTTTTGTCACTCCGGGGGGGCAATTCACTAACGGCAACATCACCACTGTGTTCGACGTCGAGCTTGAATTTCAGAATAGCTTGACGGTTCTAAATGCGATGCTCAATGTTGAAGTAAAAGAAAATCGACAAACTAATATCTTATCGTTCTCGATGACAGCATTGTCAATAATTGCATAATAAATAATCGACATACTGTACACTGAACTCCGTGCATCAAATTATATTCGATATTCGTTTCTTTTTTACAGTCGTATGCGTGATGCACCACTATCAGATTAACTTACCTTTTTTTGATAGAGTCAGGTCAAATAAAAACGAGCGGTTCGCGTTGTTGTTTACAATACTGTGTTTAGCTTCGGTCATCATCAAACATCTGTAAAATTTATAGTAGGTAATGAAAGTGTTCCGCAGAATTTACAAACTGTTCATTGTTAAAGATTTCTTTTTTCCAAAACTGTTTTCTTTAATATTATAATTAGCCGTGCTTTTTTGGTTTATTTTCATTCAAGAGCGCGCTAAATGCAAAATTTTAAATGGCTTATTCTACAAATTTAACGCTTAACAAATTCGTATGACTCTTGTTGCATTTTATTTTTCAATAAAACAGAACGAGTAATAAATAAATCGGTCAGGAATTTGAACTTAAAATATATATTTCCGAAATACATTATTTTATATTTATTTCTGCAAAATTTGAACACCATAGGTTTATTCAAAATTTAGATCCTTGGTTTGACACCATACAAAAGAACCCCATTTCTTCTATCTACAATCCGTTTACATATTTATACTCAAATATTTATGTTTGCTTTTCTAAATCTAGACTGGTATTAACATCGCTCTTTGAGGTAACCCATCTTCAACCTGTATTTTTTAGTTAATACGTGCCATAGTATCGCTGACACGACAATTATCGCCTAGTAATTATTCCATATTAACACTTTTCCAATTAAGTCAAGGGTGTTATTTACATGTATGCACCGTGGCATTCATGGTCATTCACGATATACGGTGACGACATTAGACGTCATGTCTGCTGTACCCCGCCCTAGAAGATATTTCTCCCTGCAGTATACAATTTTTAGATTTTTGGGTCTCGGTTGGTGGCACCATCCCGATGAAGATGACACGAGGAACTTCCCGGGCTGGTATCTCTATTATGCAATAGTAGTGCAAATCGTCTGGGTCGCCGGTTTCATCATACTCGAAACGATCGATCCCTTCATCGGAGAGAAAGACATCGACCGCTTCATGTTCAGTATTTCCTTCGTCATCACTCACGACCTCACACTCATTAAGATCGGCATTTTCTTCTTCAAAAACATACAGATACAAGACATAGTGCGCACCCTCGAAATCGATTTGTACAACTTCTACCAAAACAACAGAAAGAATCAAGTGACCGTCCGGATCACCAGAATACTAACTGCTTCTTTTGTGTTCTTTGGGTGGATGACTATTGCTAATTCTAATGCTTATGGAATGGTACAGGATATGCGGTGGAAGGCTGAAGTTGCCAATTGGAATGACTCATCCCCGCCACCTCTCCGAACACTTCCGCAGCCAATTTACATTCCGTGGAACTACCAGACCGATCTGGCATATTTTTCCACGTCCATAATTGAAACCATCGGTCTGCTGTGGACGGGACACATTGTTTTGACTATCGACACTTTTATTGGGTCCCTTATAATGCACATGAGTTCGCAGTTTGATATTTTACGGGAAGCCTTGGTAACTGCGTACGACCGCACCATTACGAAGTTGTACCTAAATTTTCAACTTGATGAGGAACCCACGGATGATGAACGCCATAGCCCTGAGGATGATATGGAAGCTCTTGTTCTAGCTCGCTTTTCACAGGAAGAGATTGTGTCAGCGCTGCAAGAAACTTTCAAAAATTATTTTAAGCAGCACCAAGTACTGTTAGGGTGAGTGTTCTAAAATACTAAAATAACTAAATGACAGTTGTTAAACAGCGCCATCCAATAAACTGTCTATGAACTATTTAACTTATTGAATGGCTTGATTATCATCAGTTTAGCATGGTGCTTAGAGTTACTAATAAGTTCACGATAATGCAAAGAGATGTCGCTAGTGTTTAGGCATTGATTCGAATAGCAAATGAATGTAGATGTCGCTAGTGTTTACCACTTGTATAAATGCATAAGCTCGCTCCTGTAATTTTCCTATTTCAATCTCGGATTCAACGAATAAACACGGAATATCAGCAACCTAAAAGATACCGTTTTTCATTTCTCTGGGCCCAATAAATTACAACAGTCAATATGAAAGCAATATAATACGTGGATAACGATCTGTATGGAGCAGACAAAATGCGATATCTTCGGATTTCCAGGTGTCAAAATCCTCAGAGTGACAATAATGAGGTCATTATTGTCACTCTGAAGACTCAAACATAGGGATCCTCCAAAGATTTCAATCAAAAATGCTGCGTTTAATAACTAAGGCACCATAGTTCGTAACCAATGACAGACTGCATCATGACCTAAAAATTAAAACTGTAAAGCAACAGATTGCGGATAGCGTACAAGCATACAAGACCAGAATTTCCAGTCATCCCAACACACTTGCCCAGCACGACTATGCCTCGTCGCCTGCGGAGGAAGATACCACAAGATCTATTGGAATAGATATTTTTTTAGAAGGCGGATGTGTCAGTGGACACTAACTGTACAAGCTTTAAAATTCACACTTCTAAACCAACTGCTAAATGCTAAATTCTAGATAGATTGCAAGCAATGTAAAGACAAAAAAAAATATTGTCACTCTGAAGATTTTTTCATTACCTTAAGGAAGGAATATATTTGCCAAATATTTTCATTTTGTTTCCCTTTTCAGATGTGTCGACAAATTCGCTGAAACATACTCGTACGGATTTATGACACAACTTGTGTCGAGCATGTCGGCGATTTGCGTAGTAATGGTCCAAGTTTCGGTAAGGGCCATACTATTTTATAATAATTTGCATTGATTAATAGCGCTTGAACAATAAGCAAAAAAAATGATTGTACATTTCATTAAAATGTAGGGATGAGATTGCATTAAACTGCTTCCTTCATTCTCTTTAATAATCTACGATTGAAGATTGACTTTGTTTTCAGCAAGATGCGTCCAGCTTCAAGTCCATACGTCTGATGACGTCTCTTGCATTTTTCATGGCTATGGTCGTACAATTAGCTATACAGTGTTTTACAGCTAATGAACTTACATTGCAAGTAAGTAATTTCAAACCAAACCAATAATTAAAACTTAAATATCAAGAGGGGTAAAAGAACGTACCACCATCGACCACAATTACCCATGTTTGAAAATATTATGTGGTCGGTAACTGCTATGGAATCTACCATATAATTCCAGGCAAGCCGTGTAGCGGACGCTGTGATGGAATGTAAGTGGGAGCGTACACCTCCTGCCCTGCGGCGTATGCTGGCGCTGATGATGATGAGAGCGCAGCGCCCAGTACTCCTCTCTGCCGCCGGCTTCGCGGACATGAGCAATGATTGCTTTTTAGCGGTAATGGTCCTTTATCTAGTATTACCTGCTTTATGCAAATATAAGATAAGAGACGAAGACCCAAATCGCAACCGTTGAAACCTTTATCTTATTGGCCTTTGTGTGGCGTTTACTAGTTCTCGTCGGGTTGAACCATATGGGGTAAAATTAGGGTTCATTCAAATTCTGGTAACCACGGTTACTTTGCTGAGCCTTTCTAGCTTTGCACTGGCACCTATGTAGCCCGCGTAGCCGACATACCCGTAAAGTAACGTAGAACCCTGAACCGTATATGCCTTTTCGTAAACGCGGTGCCGCTGGCCCTGCAGCGTATGCCGGTGCTGATGATGGTGAGGGTGCAGCCCCGGTCATCCTCTCTACCGCCCTCTTTCACAGACATGAGAAACGACTGCTTTTTAGCGGTATTGTGCCTATAACTACCTGACGAACGACACGTCTGGTGTACTGGTTCACGCTCTTACAAAGCCAGCGGACGGGGGTTCGAATCTCGCATGGGGCAAATGTTTTGTGATAAACACGAGCATTTGTACATAAGTCATTGATGTTATTGTATTTAAGTATTTATGTGGGACGCCTCCGTCATAACATAATCGTTGTATAATGTTTGGTATTTTTAACACAATGAAGATATTATTCCTTAGTTCAAACCTAAACTAAACCACGACAATTTGTTGAATGGCCGGCCTACCTAGTACTACAATACAACACTTCCTTAAGGCGTAGAAAGCCCTGAATATGCGATGCGACGAAGTCCAGAAGACAGAATTTTAAATGTTTAAACCAGTTTAAACGCTCAGGGAGCGATAGGATGCCGGCAGTCATGTAAAAAAAGAATGACAAAAGAATGTTGACACATCCGTGAGGGTTAAAAAACCTCTGACATGCCAAAGGGGTGCATTACGAGCTGTTTGCTTAGTTTTAGAGTTATCTAATCACATGATATTTAAATCTTACTTCTGTTTTTATTATTTTCAGATAATCAAGGGGGCGTATTCGTATTACGCAGTATTGAGCCAAAAGGCATAATAGAAGAAATTTTATTTGATTATTACATGTTTAATTAAATAAATATTTTTTTAAATTATATCGAGACCTTTGTAGCTTAGGTACGAGTATATTGCGTTTCGCAGGTATAAAATTAGAGAAAAATAATAAATACACTATACATTAAAATTCTTGTGTTTTAGTCTATCCGCCAATTAACAAAGAGTGGACTAAGTATTATGCATGCAGACAATAGTGAATGTATGGAAGAATATTTGTCACTGTCCCAGCTGAAGCTTTACTGCACTGATACGAGTATTATGTGTAAACCAACCTCGACCCCCTTAGTTTGTCTGGGGTGATTTCCGCACTTAGCCTCACGATTGGGCCTCGAACCCTTTAATCCGAAAACTTAGTACAAGAATTAAAACCGTACTAGAGTATCATCCGACCAATTTAAAAGTCATAGTGACGACATTAATGATCCTACTACTATTATAAAGGCGAAAGTTTGTAAGTATGGATGTATGGATGTATGTTACTCTTTCACGTAAAAACTACTGAATGGATTTGAATGAAACTTTACCACAATATAGCTTATACATCAGAATAATAATAAAAAACACATTTTTTGCGCTACTAGACGGGACGAACCTGAAGTCCACGCGAACGAAGTCGCGGGCAAAAGCTAGTAGAGGTATACTTTTGAATCGGTCGGGTAAATTTAGTATTGGTTTATACCTCTTTTTTAAAATAAGTGGGCTTATGTTGAAATTTTCTAACGAATCGTCATTTTGACGACTCGTAGGTATTTCGACTATGATACTTGCTTTTTTACTATAAAACACAGTGTTAGTTATACCATAATTTATAGCTCAAGAATGGCTGGACCTATTTTTATGATTTGTAGTTTGTTGGATTCTTCTTCGCTATGCATATCAGAAACTTAGCCATCGAAATTAATAGAAAATCCAGAGTGTAGGTAGCGAGAGATTTAAGCTCGCCCAAAACAAAGACACCTTTATGGCTCGAGGTGAATACTCTGCTTTTCACGCTATCTGTGAAGCAAATGAAATGATGTTAGCTAATGATTCGGCTGTATGCACCGGTGCACCACGCTGCGCTGTATCAAATCATTTCAAAAAATTTAAATTTACACAACAACTGAAATGAGCTATCCATCCTTGCTGCAACAAGTCATTTCAAATATTATTGTACAAATAATTACGCAATATTTTTTTTGATACCGAACCGGCGCGTGGTGACGTCGATGTTCGAACTATCTCCTCTTCGCTGGATGATGGTGCAGGCGAATAGAACCAAATTACTGAACAATAGATTTTCATACAATAGTACTGCCCATGAGCCAAGATGAGGCACTTTACGTCATTATTACGTCATGACATATAATTGAACTTTGCCGATCAGATAGCGTGAAAAAGTCGTTACCGTGCATGTTTTAAAAAAATGTACCCTAATTAATTGACCGAATGGCTATTTTAATGACCATTGGTTAAGGTTAGACGAGACTTTTAACCATTTGTAGCCATCGATCACGAAACCGGCCCTAAGTAGAGAGTTTTGTTGAAGAGATTTTCCATAGAGAAAACTATACTTACTTTTTAATGATTTTACTGAGTAAAGCAAAAAAAAGAATTGCCCACTTTGAAGGGTTATTTAATCCACTGGGAATAAAGTTGTAACTAATTAGTTTTTTAATTTATGTTTCTCGCGGTGTTTCAAAGTGTTTTTTACACAGGTTGTACAAAGCATTAAAACTCACTGAATTAAAAACATTGGATTCCACGGATTAATGTTAGTAAAGCTAAGTTACTTACACCATCACAACACAACTAAGTCTTTATTGATTGCACCAGTTCTTTATCCTAAAGGTAACCAAAGTTATTAATACGTATGGAGGATCACAGCCAATTGATGTTTCTTGTAAGTATGATGTGTTACCGAGCCGTATTGAATGGCGTTACTTAATTACATGGTTAAATATCAAATTAAGTAACGCCCTTTAATATTCCACACCTTTCAACTGTTTGAGTGAAAAGTAATAATTAAAGGTCTTGGGTTACAATGACACAATCAAATTGTCAGCATTAAATATTCAATCACAGTCGCTTAGATTCTACTCATGGTGTTTCCAAATATTAAGTATGTAGTTAGTTTGATTCGTTGAAAAATTTATTTCAGTCAGCAGTTGCATGTTTTGTTTACTTGATAATTCCCGCATAAAGGATCTTGACCAAAACCACAGAATATAGAATAGTAATTAGAATATAGAATATAGAGTAGTAATAGCAGTAAAATATAATAGTAATAGTAGTAAGAAACTGGGCCCACTTTTGCGTCAGCATGTGTCTTTACAAAATGTTTGGATAAAATATACAAATATTAATTGAAAGAATACACACAAACAATATTATTTGAAAAATAATAGGGGTTTACGAGTCATTCAACGGCAAATTAGGCATTTTGAGGTTTTGTTTTGTGATTGCAGCGATAAGGCACCTATTAAAAGTCACCTAGACTATGTAAGTGTTACTTTTAAACCCCTATTCGTTAGATTAATTCAAAAATACAAGTGCAATTACAATTCAAAACAAGATTATTTGAAATTTAAACTGAAAAGACGCAATCTGTCCGGCTTTGGTCAATATCCTTTCCTAAATCGTACTGTTAATTATGCAGGGTGTACGGTACATCGTGTGGTAATTTGAAATGACTTAGGAGTATATGCTATGATGAGGATGACACAGGAAACGTCCTACATATTTTTGGGCTCTTTAAGTTTTAAACTAGACAGCTTGTGTAATTACTTAATTTTGATGATAATAAAACTGCAAAATAATGCACAATATCATACAATAATATTTAAGGAAAAAACCATAATATTAGAAAAAAAACTTTTGAACTGTTGAATTTTTTACTTTTCATGAAAGCATTTAAAAAAAACTAAAGATCCATTAAAAAAAAATAAGACCCCCACTATGCCATTTCAATTTGGCACACGATGTTCCAAACATCGATCGTCAAAATCGATGACTATTTTTTAATCCACTATGAAACGTGCACGTAGCGTGCAGTAAAAATGCACCTATTGTTATCACTTCACTTATAATAACCTATTGCTCGGGTCAAACAAACACGAGCGGTTGCAGTGTTGTTTGCAAAACGTCAACAAGCTTTGATGTAAATAAAATAAACTTATGACGGTTTTTTCCTTTTTTACTTTATTTTATTTATTTATTTGCAGCAATTTCTACGAGTGGGGGTGTGGGTCTGTACCTTTTAAATTCGTTCTATAGTAATCTTTACGGTACCTTACATAAGTTCTGGTCTTATAATCAGGACTTTACTCCCAGGAGTTAAGGAGTTCCACCATCAGCTCAGCTCCTCAAAATTGTGACAAAAACACTAGACGTGCCTTCAAAGTGCGAAGGTTTCCCTCGATTTCACCAAGATTCCATCATCAGATCTCATGGGACCAACTAAAAGGCGTAGCGTAGTAAATGAATTTGGTTTTCAAAATGACCGAGGTAAGATACAAAAAAGAAACAACATACAATCGAACCTTTTATTTCTACTTGGAAATACCTTCCGCATACCCTCTGATCCCGGGGGAGACCAAAGGGTTATAATTATAAGGAACTCCCCCACCCAACGAGGACGGGTATACCCACCAAAACCCCAGTCGGTGACCTCCAGTGTCATATAAGGGGGGTCCTACGGGTTATCGCCCTGGGCATACCCCTGGGCATTACTACCTTTAAAAAATCCGCAGTTCTTAGATAGGCCTTTGGCCTCTTATGTAGAGCCAATTGAGTGATTTATATTAATATTTATCTAAGCTGAGTATGCAGTGCTTTAAGGGTAAATACAAAGCTGCGTTGCTAAAAAAACAGCTTGCTACGGAAGACCTTACTCGTGGCTGTTGGAAATTCCTGGCTCTGAAAGACTTCTTTTAAATGTTGACAAACACACTACATTTAAACAATACATTTATACATATACTCACATGTACACACATATTACACGGAGTGTACGGGCATCGCGCGCTCTTGTTTTCGCGCTTTTTCATTTTCCATTTTTTTTTTTTTTCTCTTTTATTTAATATTGTAACCTTGATAATGAGGAACCAAGGCAATTATAGTATTGATTTTTGTTTTATAAGTAGAATAATGTAGTCTATAACTATTATTATCGTGTACAATTAGCTTTCGAAAGTTACTAAGCCCCCATTACTGATCTTCTCGTTTACCACCTAGAGAGAAACGGGAGTGACTGAAAATCAGCGCTGGCTTGGCTGGTAGGGCCTACCCAGCATACGCTGAGTCATTTCCATTTGCCTTTTATTTGCTATGTTATGTGTATTATATTAAGTATGTATATGTATCTATTGTAAAGGCAATAAATTTCATTTTCATTTCATTTTTTCATTTCATTTCAATATTAATGTTCCCAAACACTTAGAAACAACTACCTTTTGTTTCGAAAACTAATCGTATATCATTTTATTTACTTTCTACACTCTTACAGAAATGTTATGTAGAGACTGCATAATGATTGTTGGTTTTATCTAAGCTGTGATGCGTTCTCTAGAAATGTTTTTTTTTTACAAAACACGATTAT
Source organism: Pyrausta aurata (assembly GCA_963584085.1). Taxonomy (NCBI): domain Eukaryota; kingdom Metazoa; phylum Arthropoda; class Insecta; order Lepidoptera; family Crambidae; genus Pyrausta; species Pyrausta aurata. The sequence continues at coordinate 5,660,339 of OY757259.1, forward strand.
TATTCTGTGACTTAGCGTAGGTACCAACGAGTATGAATCTAGCTAGGTGTACTTCGATATGACATACATGTTAGACAATACTAAAAGAACCCTGTTCCTTTATAATACAATAACGTACATACGAGTGACTATATAGAATTGACTCAACAACTGTTGAATTTCAATATTAATATTCGATTTTCTATAACTAGGTAGTGCTGACTGCGCACTTTTCTTCCTCATCATTCTAGTTCAACCTGTATTTTTGGTTAGTAAATATCTTAATTAAACTATGGGGTATGTACCCCATAATTATACCGTTTTCACGCCTCTTACATTTGATTTATTATTTCAAGGGTGTAGATTACACGTAATCATGTAACACGTAAACGTTATTCATGGTTGTGGGTACTGGTTGCATTAGACGTCATGTCTGCTATTGCTCGTCCTACAAGATATTTTTCTCTACACTTTATTCTTTTAAGATTCTTAGGTCTGGGTTGGTGGCACCATCCCGATGAAGGTGACACGAGAAATTTCCCGGGCTGGTATCTCTACTATTCCATAGTAACACAGCTCGTCTGGGTAGTCGGCTTCGTCGGACTCGAAACAATAGATCCCTTCATCGGAGAGAAAGATATCGACCGCTTCATGTTCAGTCTATCCTTCGTTATCACTCACGACCTCACACTCATCAAGCTCTGCATCTTCTACTTTAAAAACGATCAGATACAGGACATTGTGCGCACCCTCGAAGTCGATTTGTACAACTTCTACCAGAACAACAGAAAAAACCAAGCGACCGTCAGGATCACGAGAATACTCACCGCATCTTTTTTGTTCTTCGGGTGGATCACTATTGGTAATACTAATGTTTATGGGACGATAATGGATTTGCGGTGGAAGGCTGAAGTTGCCAATTTGAATGACTCCTCGCTGAGACCTCCTCGGACTCTTCCGCAGCCGATTTACATCCCGTGGAAGTACCAGTCTGATCAGGCTTATATTTCCACGTTCGTACTCGAAACTGTCGGTCTGTTGTGGACCGGACACATTGTTATGACTATCGACACCTTTATTGGATCTGTCATACTCCACATGAGCTCGCAGTTCGATATTTTACGAGAAGCCTTGGTGACTGCTTACGACCGCACGATTGTCAAATTGTACCTTAACTCACGACATGGTGCAGAAACTACTGATGTTAAACACCACAGTTCTCAGGACGATATGGAAGCTCTGGTGCTGGCGAGCTATTCGGAGCAAGAGATCGGATCAGCACTTGAAGGGACGTTCAGAAACTGTTTTCAGCAACACCAAGTACTGATAAGGTGAGTGTGCTGAGTGCTGTGCAATATTTAATTCAGCTGCGAGTAGGATCATAAATCACGTTGTTTGCGCTGCCGAATGCGCCGGAATCCCGTTAAATTTTAATTAACACTCGCGCTGATTCACCGTTTTCTGCTGAATAACAACCACGATCAAGTGCGCTAGTGCGCCCATTTTAATACTATCTTCTATTACGATTTATAAACATACGTGCTGGATTGTCATCATAACAAAAAAATATTTTAGACATTCGCTAAAAGTTATCTTTAGTAGATGAATTATGTACGATGTTGATTTAATAAGAATACAGACACTCGACTTATTACTACTGAAAGCGTGTGAAAAAATATCGTTGACATTACTCTAGCAAACGTTATGCATAAAGAAAGCAATACGGAAGATGGGCCCCGTATTGCAAAAAGACTCGTCCGTGTAAGTAGGACGTGAACTGAAGCCGTATGGCGGCGTAACATACATAAATCAAAGCGGGCATCTACACACGCCTTTATATTCTAAGATGAAACGTAGGCTCAGACGCGAATGTAGGACGACCTGCCTAAATGTTAGGAAGCCGGCTTCTGCGACAATTAGACGGCAAACTTAATCACAGAAGCCTAGAAAGAGTACCGACTCCAAAAGAGTTGCATACTTTGACATCTAATTACTTAGCTTAGTACTCAAGTACCGAGCCTAAACTTTTCACTTATGTAACAATGTATTTGGCCGGCTATCGGGATTAAGTTATAAATATAATAGAAGTGCGCCGAAACTTTTTGGCAAACGAACGACGGTTAGGGCCAGCAGACTCTGCTAAACTACCATAAAGTGCAATGTGAATTAACTGGGAGGCTGAGCGGCGCCGGGGCCCGAGCCAAACACTGCAACTGCCGAATAAATAGGTTAACGTCTGCCAGCTTAGGCAAACGTCAAATATTGCTCTCCGCGCCGCGTAATGAAATGACTGCCAATGGAAACTGATTTAAACATAACTTGGAACATCATCAGTAAATCACCTAGCAGGCCCCGCGCAGGTTATTGAAAACGTGCCCGCTATGACAAATAGAACCTGCGTAATGTGGTCAACACACAGCTTACAGGAAAATCGCGGATGACTAGCAAAAAATGAATCACAGTCAATATGAAAGCAATAAGGGGGTCGCGATCTGTGTTGCGCAGACAAACTGCAATATCCTCGGATCACCTCTCCAATATTGTCACTTTGACGATTTTTTCTACGCTCAAATCAACATAATCTTTCATATTCACCTTCGCCAAATACTTTTCGTCTATGTTTTTTCAGATGCGTCGAGAAATTCGGTGTGACGTACTCGTACGGATTCATGACACAACTTCTGTCGAGCATGGCTGCGATTTGCGTAGTAATGGTCCAAGTTTCGGTAAAGGCCATAATCATTTTAAATTAAATGTTTTGCATTTGTTATTCATGATTTACCACTTGTTATCATAGATTAGATTCAATTAAACTGGCTTTACTTTATTCACATTTAAGTACCGTTCTCGGATTTAAACTAATTTTTATGTCATTTTTCAGCAAGATGCGTCCAGTTTCAAGTCCATACGCTTGGTGACATCTCTTGCATTTTTCATGGCTATGATCATACAATTAGCTATACAGTGCTTCACTGGTAATGAGCTTACATTGCAAGTAAGTGATTTCAAAACGATACCTACAGGAAGTAATTACGAAACTGTTCACTTTATAGTTTCCAGCCAAACTCGACACCCTGATAGATCGCGTAATTTGTGTTGAATAATGAACACGCACGTCGAGATCGTTATGCGTAGAAACGCATTGTTTCCCGCATTTGAAACCACATTAAGCTCCGAATTTGATATGGTAAATGTACTGATTTACTCATGCCAAGCTTCCGTACAGTTCAAACTCTATAAAGTAAGTAGTTGTTTACTGATGAGATGAAGAAACTAAGTTGTTGTAACACCCGACATGTACAATAAAGGGACTTCAATATTGAAAGGGTATTTATAAAATAGCACATAATGCCTCATTATATTATTACCGATAATGGATAAAGGCTCATTTCTAGACGTTTACGTTTAACTTTAAAGTTTCAACGTTTCTTAGATCGCTAACTTTCATCTTGCCTCATACACCTTCTTAAGATATGGTACCGTACCTATAAATCAGACAGTAGGAGCCAGTGGGTTGTTATTACAACGTATCTAGAGAAGCTATGCCAAGCAAAAAAGACTCGCAAATACGAAGACAAAATTGTGAACAATTCCTTGAAATTTGAATTTCGAATATGAAACCATTTGTGTGAGTTGATGACACATGATTATGTAGGAGCAAGATGATTTTCATGTTCTTTTTTTGTTTTGTGTTGCGTTGAGAGGCTACCTAACTTATCTACTACCTACCTGATGACAACAAATATTCCAGGCAGGTCGCGTAGCCGATGCCGTGATGCAATGCAAGTGGGAGCGGACGCCGCCGACTCTTCGTCGCATGCTGGTGCTGGTGATGATGAGGGCGCAACGACCGCTTCGCCTCTCCGCCGCCGGCTTCGCGTATATGAACAATGACTGCTTTTTGGCGGTAATAAAAACCTAATTAAAACTATGTATGACCTGGTGGGTGTAACTCCGATGTTAAGGTACACGCGAGATAGGTTGCGCTCCGAGCGCAAACAGCCACTAGGCACTTAGCTATATGATCCTTCTGTACGTAGTGCTATTGTATCTTCTGTGGTATGAAAACAAAACAAGTGAAAAACATTTTTTTAAGAAATGTCAAATGCTAAAGCAACTAACTAAATGGTTACGAACCGTCTGCATTTTTTTACTTTAATTCTAAATAACTGAATTTAAATAAAAACTATTTATTATATCTTTGCAGGTAAACTTTAGATTTCGGTACTAAAAAGTTATTAACAGCCAGCATACGTATTTTGAATATTTCTACTCTTGATTGGAAAGTGCAATTTAAGGTTTATTATGTTACCTCAAGTAACTTTTGCGTACCGGATCCGTTTACTGTTGTGTATCCATCCAATTGTTAGTTATAGTAGGAGTACCTACTAACAAATGCATTGGAACCAGTGTAAAGTTTGCCATGTTATAAAATGGAGAAGTTTCGTTCAGCCACGCTCCAGTTAATTTATGATGTCTCGACTTCCCAAGCTCGAATTAGCTAATATTCTACGTAGCTTATAAAAGTTCTAGGAGAAGTAAATTATATCTACTCGTATTAGAAAAGTTTGTGTTTTTTGTCATCATCGTGGTGGGTTTTATGTAAGAATAAGTCTTGGCCATATTTTTTGTTTTGATAACTATTAGCTTAGCCTTACCTAGAATTCGAAACAGTAAAACCTAAGCACATCAGGAAAATCTGTGAAGTAGCTTAGTTCAAGTTATAGGTAATCATCTTACTTTTTCTTTCTTATTTCCAGATAATGAAGGCGGCGTATTCGTATTACGCAGTATTGAGTCAAAAGACAAAATAAAAGAATCGTTATTTCTTAAATTATATTTGACACCTTCGTAGCTTACAGAAATTAATTGATCGACGCGCATGACTAACACTATTCTATCACAGTTGTTCCGCAGGTATAAAATTATATAAAAGTAATAAATACACTACCAATACCCTAAAACTAGTGTTTATTTCTATCGGCCTCCACCAATTACCAAAGAGTGGACTTTTGTATCTAATTTTTAGATTAAATACAATTGGTATCTAATTTTCTAAGAGCATTCGTAGAGCCCAGGTGTACCTCACCTTAACAAACGTAAATCTTTATTTTGAACTTTTATGCATTACCTTACATGCAGAGGCTGTTGATTAGTACCTAAGCCCGAATAAATACGTAGAGTTGCAAAGTAGATTATTTTCTTCTTCTTCTTGTGTCGTTATTTAACGTTTTTTTTACTGTGCCCAGTAATTGAAAGGTAGATTATGTAGGTTTCTTGAATGAAACTGAACAACGGGACTTTAGAACTCTATGTCCAGATTATGGTCAATTTATAAAGATGTTAAACTTATAGGAACGACATTGTTGTTTGTGTCTGACTGTTTCATGAAGATAAGTATGTGTGTGATGGATGAAGCGTGTAATTTGTGTGAAAAATATAGCGATTTCTGTCTAAACGATTTTACTTTCTACAGAACGTTCTTATAATAGCTTGGAATAGAAAGTTTCAACTAAGTACTTGACAAGCAAATGACGAATTCGCGAGCTCATTTATGTAATTCTCTCGCTGTAATCGCATTTACTCCTTGAATCGTGTGATTACTTCGCCGTAGTAGGTGATCATTTTAATGTTAGATGCCAAGTTTCAGTGACGTAATTGAACTTGATTATTTTCAGAGTCTTCTCTCGTCTTAGCGAAATTAAGATTTTGTGATCTATTTATAAGGTTACCAATTTAACGAACGCTCGGTCGACTGTACTCTTTAGATATGTTGCTCGCAAAATGCTCTTAACCTATAGGATCGTACATCATAGCTCTAAAAGAGGCTGCCTTGGTGTAACCGGGCGCGATTGCTCGTCTTCCTCCATAGGCATGGTGGTCTTGACGTCAAGAACCGTCATCTCTTCTGACCTGGAACATAAGTCATATCATTCAATTGTACAATACAAATATTTATTAGCTAAGTAAATTAGATTTGACTTAAGTACCTATCTATAAACAATAAATAAAATCTATAATCAGTGTTTAATCAGACTTTTGGAGGCCAATTCTCGTGCAGTTCGAATACGAAAAAAGTTCACCGAACGAATTTTCTTTTTCAAAGAAAATACTTACAGTTATTGCTTTATCCGGGTCACAATTTCTATGCATTTTAATTTCTTTCGGGGGGTAGTTTTTTTACGTGGATATATTACTTGATTTATTCAATTCGGTAAAACAGTAATACTCGTAATCAAATTACCACACAAAATAAGTTCGATCATGCGAGAATCGACCTCCTGAACTGGGCGTTAGTCATAAGATTCAAACAACGAAAAAATTTTATTGACAATCAACAAGACGGAATCACCTTAAGCCTCTTTTAAATGTTTTAATATCGATAAAGAAGCCTTATTTGTTTTCTTTTAATTTGACTCTACGTTATCTTAAATTTCCACTGCACCTTTCTGTTACATCTTGTATTAATTACCACGGTAAGTTTTCTATACAATAATTACGTGAGTGTTAATAACTAACAACTAACTATTCCTAAACTACAAGTACTAGGATACACCACTCAAATTGACTACACTTAAAAGACGAAACCATGCCATATTTCTATTTTATTTCATATACCTAATATAACTGCATAGTACTTCTAATCTAATAGTGTACGTTTGTAACTATACCTATTTGTAAAACTTCACAAATCTTGCCGTCATTTAATTTCAAAATCAAACCACCCTGTATTACACAGGGTGTTCAAATGCGAGTCCCCAATCTACATGTTAGTCACGTAATACAACACGTCTACGGTAACGGTACGTACTGTTTGTTTGCTATTGAAATACAGATTTATTTCGCATCCTCCCTAAACAAGCAAGAATACTGATGCTATTTCCTGGTAAAGAAAACAAAAGGAAATATTTTACGGTAGGAATTTAAATAATGTGATTGTAAATGTGGATGCGGAAAGAAAATATAAACATGAAGAGAAAAATAGTAACATTATAGTGAGACTTGAGATTTTGCATGGCGAGTGACAAGTGCCTACTTAGTAATGACAAACCGAATTTGTAGGTGTACCTAATGATGAAGATTCTTTGAATTTCCTTCACAATATTCCTTCGACAAATCTGATGGAATAAGAAGCAATAAATATATAAAAAAATATTAGGAGATTGATTTTGAACGTCTTCTACTCATCAGTACCTACATCTCTTATAGAAAACTGATGCAAAAGACAATTGACAATAGTGTTCCTTGTGTCTAATGGTCTTTTTCCCACAGCGCCGTCACCGTACAATACTATGACCGTGGTAGGAACGTCTCAGACAAGAAAATCAACACGATAATATGCTCTACCTTGCCCACTGGATGGATTGACAGCATTCTACCGCACCTTTACAAGGAGCGAGAATGTATTTTGTTGTTGCTGACACGCTCCGTTAATGACACGCGACGGTGTTGGACGATGACGAAACGGTTTAGTGGGAAGGTATCATAGTTGTCATCATTATCATCATCATCATTATCAGCCAAAGGGCGTCCACTACCGAACATTGGCCTCCCCCTCGGCTTTCCACAACGACCGGTTGTGAGCGGTCTGCGTCCAGTGCGGTCTTTACAAAGTCGTCTGTAGTATAGTTCTTATATTATAGTTCTTCGGTAGTATAGTGGTCAGTACCTGTCATAGTTGTCAATACAAATAATATTATAAATTGCACTTGTAAAAAGCAACTGTGAACCTGTGACAGACGAGGAATTGAACCCCGTGTCTTACGCTATCCGGGAATATGCCTATACCACTCGGCCACCGTCACAATAACAAGCCTGTTGAATTTTGCAAGTGCTTTTTAACGCGTAGGCTGTGTGTTAATGTTAACAACAGGCTTGTTAATGTGAATGTGATAGCGTAAGACACGGGGTTCAATTCCTCGTCTGTCACAGGTTCACAGTTGCTTTTTACAAGTGCAATTTATATTATTAAGTTTGTATGGTGACAAAACACTATAAAACAAAAATCAAATCAAATCAAATCAAATTCTTTATTCAGTAACAGGGTTCTTACATTTCTAGGATACGATTGAGGATTTCTTTTGAGTAAAAATTTTACATGTGTCAGAAAATCCTCGCTCTCCATTACAGTTTAAAATTACAAAAGTGAACACAATATTTTATGTTATCAAAATGCTTAGGATGCATACTACAAAAAGTAAAAAGTAAAAACAAATAAGGTATCTTGTGTGTGTGTGTGTGTATGTGTGTGTGTGTATGTGCGTGTGTGTGTGTGTGTGTGTGTGTGTGTGTGTATATGTGTGTGTGTGTGTGTGTGTGTGTGTGTATATGTGTGTGTGTGTGTGTGTGTGTGTGTGTGGATCTTTAATTAATTAAAAAAAATTAAATGTGGAACTTTGTTCATAAATTATGAGCTCAAATAAAATTGCTAACACATTTCTATTACTAGTTTTAATTTAGTTGTATTATTTTATTATAGTAAATCTTGTTCTATAAAAGCCTCAGTCTCATCATAGCTCCATTTTTTTAACATTTCTGTCAGACTTTTTTTGCAACTATACCTATTTCTAGTGTAGATGTTCATAATTTTGTTTACCTTATTATATATAACCTTGCAGATCGTGCCGTAAACTGTCTACCAGCATAGGTGGTTCTAATTCTAGGCGTGGGAGCTACCCTGTAGTTTCGTCTCCTAGATAACTTAGTACTGTCATAAGGCAAAGTCCTATGAACGTTTAAAACTACGCTTAGTATATAAAGCTGCCGAACTGTCAACGTGTCACATGTTTTGTATAGGTCTACTGTCGGATATCTGTAGGCTTTAAAATGCATCAGCTTTAAGAGTGCTCTTTGCGCTCTTTCTAGTTCAAGGAACTTAACCTTACTGGCACCACCCCAGACAGTGATACAATAGACAAATATCGATTGAGCTAGTGCGACATATAGTTGTTTTAATAGCTTCTGATCAGCAATATGTCGGAGCTTTTTAAAAATCCACATTAGTTTTCTTGTTCTCTCCATCATAAGCTCAATCTGAGCATGCCAAGACAGCCTCTGGTCAATCACGATTCCTAAATATTTTGTTTCATTAACTTTGTTTATATTACTACACGAGCAAGACAAATTTTGACTACTACAATTATGAATATAAATTTTAAATGAGTTTCCGGGTTGTGTTGAATTATAATTTGTAAAAGCTATAAAGTTACTTTTCTCTGTATTTAAGGTCAAAAGGTTTTCTTTTAACCAAGAGGCTATCTCAGCAAGTCCCGTTTCCGCATCGCGACGTACAGAGTCCCATGTGTTACCAACAAAAACGATAGAAGTATCGTCTGCATATGAAAACACACGTCCTGCATTGATATTCATGTTACAGAGACTGTTGATGTATATCAAAAACAAAGTAGGTCCCAAAACACTGCCCTGCGGGACACCATACGCTACATTGCTTTCACAACTGATGTACTGACCAATTTTTACCTGTTGTGTGCGCCCGTTAAGGTAGTCCGAAAACAGGGACAGAGCGACTCCTCTAATGCCAATGTCTTCCAGCCTTTTTATTAGAATGGGTACCGACACCGTATCGAAGGCTTTTTTAATGTCTAAAAACACCGCGATACATTTCTGTCCCCTGTCTACATTTTCTACAATATGTGAAGTTAATGCTGTGACTGCGTCTAGAGTCGAGAGGCTCCGTCGAAAGCCGTACTGTGATTTTGATAGGAAGTCAATTTTACTTAAATAATTTATTAATCTATTGTTTACTAATTTCTCTAAAACTTTAGATATTGCCGTCAAAACTGATATTGGCCTATAATTTGATACTTCACTTTTGTCACCATTCTTATACACGGGCGTAATTATTGCCTTCTTTAATGCAGCTGGAAAAATACCATGTTCAAAACATAAGTTGGCCAAATGTGAGATTACTGGAACCACTAGTTCATTTGCTAATTTCAGGAACCGAGTGGACACATTGTCCCAACCTGGAGCGCTATTTGATTTTAGGCTCATGAGTATCCTGTATACTTCTAAAGGATCAGTAGCCAAAAATGCAAAGGAATTAACTGGTGAGCTGTGAGACCTATTTAAGTAATATCGTTTTTGCGAAGAAGACACCGGTAGAATTTTTTCAGCCAAAGTTTTAACAACGTTTGGAAAGAATGTATTAGCGTTATCCACTGATGATTGCGGGCAATCTTTTGAGTCAAGTAAATCTTGGTTACTACTTATGTTTTTGTTTCGGCTTGTTATATTATTTATTGTTTGCCACAGAGTTCTTGAATTATTTTTATTTTTTGCTAAAAGTTCCCTTTCATACTGCGTCTTTAACTTTCTTATGAGGTTAGTACAAAAGTTACGGTATCTTCTGTATGTGATTTTTAAAATTTCGTTAAACGGATCAGCTTTTAGCTTTCGCTGCATATCGTTTCTATTTCTAATGCATTTTAAAATACCAGGTGTAATCCATGGTTTAATTAAGCGGTCCCTAGAAGATATGCGTTTAGTGACAGTGTTATCAAGTAGACTCTGTTGTATCTTAGTTATTAATTCATTAGTAAGCGTTGTAGGGTTATCATACGAGAGAAGATAATCCAGCTTACTTTCCTTTAAACTTAATAGGGCCTTCTCATAGTTTGAAACCGTTTTATATTTTGTTTTATGTTTCTTACATGTAATTTTACTGCTTAATTTTAATAATATCATATTATGATCAGTTATAGTGGTATCAAACACAATGATTGACGCCGAAAATGCACTGCTATCCAGTTTTATTATGAAGTGGTCTAAACAGCTCTGCCCTCGTGTAAGTAGGACGTGACCAGGGAGGAGACCATGCATCGCAAGCATATTTAGATATGCCAGTCTATTTGTTCGCTCGCGTTTGTCTTTATCCTTTTTTTCCGTAATGTTTATGTTTAAAAAATAAACTACAAATAATATTTTTAAGCAAGACACGTTCATAAGCACGGTCATGGTATGCTATGGTGTAGTAAGCAAAAACCCTTTACTTTAACTGTCAGCGATATCAATTATTCCATCTACTTGCCTTGCATCCTCACTGGAGTGCGCTGCGTTGTAAAACACGCTGGGCAGTGGCGAGTCGTGTTGGCTTATCAGCGAACTGCCGGCCCTTGGTGTGTGCCGCCCGTGGCTGGCGTAGGGCGAGAAGGGGACCACTGCGCGCAGGGTGGCTAGGACCAGCAGCATTCCACCTTTGAAAAGAAGTTAAATTATTAAAAGATGAAATAAGAAACCAAAAAGTGCGCATGAGTGGACCTCGAACCAGCATCTTTCTGTCGGTCGGATCGACAGCACGGTAGCTCAATTGGGAAAGCAGTTAGCCCGGGTAGCCAGAAAGATGCTGACTTGAGTCCCGCCCGTGTGCAGTTTTTGGTTTCTTATTTCATCTTTTAAGAATGCAAATATATGACACTGTTAGTGTTAAAAACATGCTAAAGCAAAGAAGTTAATGATTTTAATCATGATGAGGAAAGTCTAGTGCCATTAAATGCTACTGCTTATGACAGTCATATATGACACTAGAGGCCCTTTTTCACCTTCGACGAATAATCACTAACTAACGAATAATTCAAATATAGAACATCATTTCGTAGGAAGCATTAGACCGATAACGCTAATCAGAACTTTTAAGGACATTGTGAACAAGCCGTTAATGTACTATCAGATACCAACAAAAAGAACCTTTAGAATATTAAGATAAAACAAACCAATGAACCATAGTTGATTTTACCAATGTTAAGTTTTGTTGAAAATTGAAGTAAAATAATATTCTATGGTGCCACGTTTACATTTTCATTACTAAAAAAATATTTATTTTTATTTTAGTCTATAAGGTATATATTTTACTTTAAATTGTCTTATGTATGCAAGTCTATAAGGTATTTGTACTATGGGCCATATGTAGCCTGATAATAAATGAACAATAATTACATTTTCCCTGTTCCATATATAGCTTATACATGTTCTAAGCTGCTATCAGAGTCTTTATATAGCCTCATGATTTCGCAGTCCTGTAACGAAACTGCATTCGCGCTGCTACGGATTCGTAGCCGTAGCATCGTAGCATGAGCACCTCAGCTACGATAAAATTAATAGTTAGCTACGCAAGCTTTCCAAAAGAAAGCAGGCCAAAATGTGACTAAAAAAGACTAAGACAACAACAACATCGCAAGGATTGGATATTTTAACGTTTGAATATACAAAGCTATGTCTCTAGGCACTATTTATAGACTCATTAACTAGACCTCAAGTTGCTGGCGACGTTTTTTTTTAATAATATCTATGCAGACATTTGGCCACAATCTCACCTGATGGTTAGTGATGATATGGCCTAGAATGGATCATGCCTGACTAGTAATAGCCAATTCACATACGTCCTGCGAGTACACGCTATCTCTACGCTGCAGTGCTGAAACTCTCCCCGCCGCACAAGAAGGTCCCGCCCTTAGACTAGTAGATCTAGCACTAGAAGCTACTTGCAGTTGTAGCCAGCATCGTGAGATGCTAGAACAGCAGTGCAGTGGCCGCGCATGCGTAGAATGTCACGCACCAGCGCATAAAGTCCACGCAGCAATACCGTGCACTTCCTGCCCTTAGACCAGTAGAACCAACCTGTGTCATTATAGAAGGAAACAACAGCCCTAGAAGCTACCTGCAGCGGTAGCCAGCAAAGTTAGGTGCAAGAACAGCGCATGTTGCGCACGTGTAGAACGGTGCGCGCTCGGGCGCAATACCAGCGCATGAAGTCCCAGCAGCGCAGCAATAGCATTACTCTCCTCGTCGCGCTAGGTACCTGCACTTAAACTAGTAGATCCAATACTAGAAGCTACCTGCAGCGGTAGCCAGCAGCGTGAGATGCGAGAACAGCAGCGCTGTGGCCGCGCATGCGTAGAACGGTGCGCGCGTTCTGGCGCACGACCACCGCATGAAGTCCCAGCAGCGCAGCTATAGCATTACTCTCATCGTCGCGCTAGGTACCTGCACTTAGACTAGTAGATCCAACAATAGAAGCTACCTGCAGCGGTAGCCAGCAGCGTGAGGTGCGAGAACAGCAGCGCAGTGGCCGCGCATGCGTAGAACGGCGCGCGCGCTCTGGCACACGACCACCGCATGAAGTCCCAGCAGCGCAGCGATAGCGTGTACTCCCCTCGTCGCGCTAGTAGGTCCACAAAGAGCGCTACGGCCCACATCGTCTCCAGAATCAGGACCACCGCTGCGCCCACTCTGTGAGGAGTGCAACACGAAGTTAATTATATCTACGTAGATACAATTCCTAATTTGGTAATCTTCATAAAAGAGCACACGCATCAATTTCTAATCTAAATCTTCGCATTAGGCAATGAAAATAATGTGGTTAACTACTTCTTAGGCCACGCCCAACTTTTTTATAGAGGTATCTGAAACTAATTGGAATAAAAAAAAATACATCTAAATCTCAGAAGGTAGTATCTACATAACACAAAACATGACCTTTAGATTAGTACGTAAAAAATATAAATATGAAAACAACGTACTCACAGCAAGGCCGGCGCCACCTCGTACCCGAGTACCACCAGTTCTGCGCCGGCGCCGCTCATCACTACAAGAAGAAAGGTTCTTCATAGTTTAGTTACGTAACTATGAAGCGGTATGTAAAACAGTTCATGACAAAATGTTGAGTTTACTTTTCTATATCACCGTATATCGTTATTAATCGTAATATTGATTGACAGCGTATTTACTGGTATTTATTTACATTGAAATTGATGATTGACAATCAAGCCTAGACATGTGGCAGACGCTAACAAACGACTAGCATTTTCGATTCGCTAACGCATTTTCGCAAGTGGGTTTCCAATAGCCAAGATAAACCAACATGTTTTCTCTTCTAACTTTCGTTAATAAAGACTTTGTATTAACCGAGACCATTAGTCTCGGTTAATAGTTAGCTTAATAAAAATTAGATTGTCTTCGTTTGGCCACTTTTCTAGACCTGCAGTTTAGTTTTTTGCTTAGTAATCGTCGGACTTTAAGTAGCAACGTGTTTTTTGTGCTCTATCTATACACAGGTAGACTAGGAAACGATGGTGACTTGCCAATTTACGTGCAAAATGACGAAAGCACTTACAAAGTTTGCTTTGCTTTGTGCCACGCAGCTTTTGGTTAAAGTTCCTCTAACCTGTTTTAGATGTCCGGCTTTTAAAGCTATCTACTTGAACAGTGGTTTATCTTGTTCACTATATTTATATCATTAAGTGTCATCAAAGTCTACACTCTCTACCTGAGACACCATAAGCCTATGTTTGCCTTGTAGGCTGTAGTGTGTTTAACGTTGGTACTAGCCTAAACAAAGTTTATATTTCACACACAGAATAATCAAATAAAGATTTCACTCTTTAACAAAATAGTAAGTATGTTGCTAATTTGTAAGGGGATTTAATCAATTTTAATGACGCAGATTGTTTAGGCAACTTACAACCCCTGAATCAAATATAACAGCAAACACACCAAGATGCGCAACGGAGCCCGACAACCTACGACAATCAACGAACATCCACCATATTCATTGCGCTTTGAGCTCCGGAACAATTCACATCGACCCATACCATCATTGTAATTCTTGATCTTTATTAAATTCATTGAACTGTTTTCCGGCGTATCAATTCAAAGTCCTCGCCACAAGAAGACCTGCGCGATCAAATGGTGACCCCGACGTGATCCAAGAAAACGGACTCATCCTTCAGGAAAGTGCCAGTATCTAGCTGCAGCCATCATTCCAAGGAATCCGAGGGAAGTGCGTTTTTAATCCATTAATCCATTTCAAACATTCATCCTATCCATAAAACATTGCTTCAATTAGCTTATTAACGCATATTTTAGTTCAATTCAGTTCTGTGTAACGGTGCACTGTGTTGTCAATTACTGCAAGTCATCGTCCATTTTACATATTAGATTGAAATATGTTCATACTTAAAACAGTCAATTCAGTCAAATATCATTCGAACATAAATTCAAATTAGATTTGCCGACTATTCCAGGGGGATTAACGAGCAAATTCATCGAAAACAAGAATAATTCCCGGCCAGTATTGCGGTTGCGTTTTCCAACAAGCGTACACGCAAAACACTGTGTCGTCGCATCATCAGCTGTGTGCATCGAGCGTTCGCCCGGCTACAAAACCAGTTTGTTATCATCGCTTGCAAGATTCAACGTAACGTATTCATCTTTTATTAGTAACATTTGTGATTCGTTTAAAACATTAATTGCAATTCATTGTTTGCGTCAACAAAATGGCGGAATTAAAGGAACTTGTCAAGCAGAGAGGTAACATTAGGTGCCGTCTAACATATTTTGAGAAATATTTAAAACCTTTATCGAATTCTAAGGAAACAAGTGCCGTAAACATAAATGAACTGCGTTTGCGATGCAGTAAAATGCGTGACGTAGCATGCAATTTCGAGGAAGTTCAGTCTCGAATCGAAATGTTAGCTGAGGATACTGACAATCAAATGGAAGAACGTGAAAAGACTGAAAGTCACATATTCAATTTAATTGCCCAAGGTCAGTCTTTGATTGAATTCTTTGAAAATCAGCACAAGCAATTAGAATCTTCATCTAACACGACTAGTAAACGACACAATGTCAAGTTGCCACCGTTATCTATCCCTACATTTAATGGAGATCCAAATAAATGGCTTTCTTTCAGAGACACATACTTGTCATTGATTCATCAAAATGAAAACATAGATGATATCAATAAATTCCACTATCTCAAATCATATTTACAAGGGCCAGCTAGTTCTGTCATTAACTCTGTGACTGTGTCTTCAAATAATTATGCAGTTGCTTGGAATTTATTGATTGAACGCTATGACAATAGACGCCTTCTAATTAATGAGCACATAAAATGTTTATTCTCAATTGAGCCTTTAGTTAAGGAATCTCACAGCGGCATCAGAAACCTTATTGATACATTATCTAAAAACTTAAACGCTTTAAATTCCTTAGGTGAACCAACACAAAACTGGGACACACTGATTATATACATGGCCTCAGTAAAATTAGACAGCGTAACGGCTAGAAATTGGGAAGAATTTAGAGTCAGTCTTGAGTTTCCTACCTTAGATAACTTCTACTCATTTCTGCGTCAGCGTGCTACTATTTTGGAAACTATCAATGCTACTAAATCATCTACTAATAAAACAGAAAAGCGGAATAGTCTTCCTAACATGAAGTTATTTCACAGCTCATCTCTCGATTATTCATCTCCTGCAAAGCAGTGCCCCGTCTGCAAACAAGATCATAAAATCTATGACTGTTCAATCTTCAAATCAATGCCAGTTGCTGAAAGGATTTCTAAGCTTACCTCATTAAAATTATGTAACAATTGTCTTCGTGCTGGCCATCAATCCAATAGTTGTAGACTAGGTGGCTGTAGAATTTGTCATAAAAAACATAATACACTAATACATAAACAACATTCAATACAACAAACACAATCTAATCAAACTACATTAAGTGAAAATAAAACCAACTTACCCGATCCTGTCGTTGATCCCGCTCCATCAAATACAGCTTCTTCTTCGGTGTCAATGTCTGCTGCCTGCTCAGGTCAAGCGCTTCTGTCCACGGCATTGGTCAAGGTGACCAACAATGGAAAAACATACACTCTTAGAGCATTGTTGGACTGTGGGAGTCAATCTTCCTTCATCAGTGATAAGGCACAAAGGAAGATTGGTTCGCAACGATCAAGTGACACTTATCATTCCGTTACTGGTATAGGCAACACAGTATTTAACATAACGGAACATTGTCAATTGCGTCTTCTTTCTACTCATACATCTTTCAGCGCTATTGTCAAGTGTTTCATATTGCCTCATATCACAGACAAGTTACCCCAAACTAATGTGCGCATACATGATTTGAATATTCCTCATTATATTCAACTCGCAGATCCAGGGTTCCATCAGCCCTCTGATGTCGATATTTTACTAGGTGCCGATATATTTTGGGACATTTTAGGGCCAGGTAAGGTAACTTTAGGATCTAACGGACCTACGTTACGTGAGACACAGTTGGGGTGGATAGTGGCTGGTCCCATGGCGGCAGGCTGCTATGACACACATGAATCAAACATAAAATGTAACTTTTCAAAGGAAATTAGTCAACAATTAAACAAGTTTTGGGAACTCGAAGAAATACCATCAGACATTAAATATGATTCTAGTAATTCTTGCGAACAATTGTTTACCGCTACCACTCGTCGAGACAATAACGGTAGGTTTTGTGTCCAAATTCCACTCAAGGAATCTACAGATCGCTTGGGTGACTCATACTCAACAGCTGAAAAAAGATTATTACAAATAGAAAGAAAATTAAATAATAATTCTAACCTAAAACAACAATACCACGAATTCATTCATGAGTATGAGCGTCTTGGTCACATGACCGAAATTCCTCGGCCTGTTTTCGGTTATTACCTTCCACATCATTGTGTAATACGAGAAGCAAGTGAAACAACAAAGCTTCGAGTCGTTTTCGACGCCTCTTCTAAAACCACAACAGGAGTGTCGTTTAACGACATACAACATGTCGGACCAGTGGTACAAGATGACTTGTTCTCGATTCTTCTTCGGTACAGACAGCATAGATTTGTAGTTTCAGCAGACGTGGAAAAAATGTACCGCCAGATTTTGGTTGATCCTAATCAGCGGCATTTACAACTCATTTTGTGGCGCGACAATCCAACTGATCCTATTAAAATATATCAGCTAAATACAGTCACGTATGGTACAGCTTCAGCCCCATTTCTGAGTACAAGATGTTTGTTACAACTTTCTAAAGATTGTGAAAATGATGATCCACAGCTAGCACAGCAGATAAGAGAAGATTTCTACGTTGACGACTTTCTCTCGGGTGTTGAAAGGGAAACTGACCTACACAAACTGATTCATTCAGTTACCTCTGTGCTCGATTCAGCATGCCTTCCATTACGAAAATGGCGAACTAATGCACCACACATCTTGCAAAATGAATCAGAGACCTTTCAACCTAAGAACTTAGACTTATCTGCTCAGTCAAGCGTGTTAGGTCTCAAGTGGGATCCATCAAACGATGTTCTACAATTCTCTGTCGAAATGGAACAAACTCAACAACCAACCAAACGAACAATCTTGTCCAACTCAGCCAAACTTTTTGACCCATTAGGCTTGCTCAGTCCATGCACCATCATTCCTAAAATTATTTTACAGAAATTATGGCTCTCTAAATTAGGATGGGATGACCCAGTTGACAGCGCATTGCAACGGGAATGGGAAAGTTTTGCAGCCAATTTAAACTCAATTTCAGATTTTCCAATTCCTAGGTGTGCACTCATTCACGATCCAACAGAAATTCAATTGCATGCGTTTTCTGACGCTTCACAATTAGCTTACGCTTCTGTCATCTACCTCAGATCCATCGACAGTTCTGGTCAGGTCTTAGTTAGAATTCTATGCGCAAAGACTAAAGTAGCTCCAGTAAAGGCTACAACAATACCTAGACTTGAACTGTGTGGAGCGTTACTTTCGGCACGTCCAGTTGCTAAGGCAATGAAAGCACTTCGTTGCAAAATTGATTCGGTTTTCTACTGGACCGACTCATCGGTAGTTCTCGGTTGGTTGTCTTCTCAATCGTGTGACTTAAAACCATTTGTTTCAAACCGAGTTAGTGAAATTCAGGACCTGAGTCAGTCTGGTGTTTGGAGGCATGTACCTGGTGTTACCAACCCGGCAGATCAAGCATCCCGGGGAGTCAATCCTAAATCTATACAAACCGCTCACTCATGGTGGGAAGGTCCAAATTTCTTAAAGGAAGATCCAAGTTGTTGGCCAAGTAACTTACAAGTTCAAGATGTCCAAGAACTCCCTGAAAGGAAAACATCTAAAACATCACACACAAACATAACAAAGAAAACCTTAAAAACTAAGAACTTAAATACTACTATACAAACTAATACTAATCTACAAACTAACACTACTATACAAAATAATACAAACTTACAAACTAAAGATACACATAGCAATGATACACTACAATCAAATTCTACTGACAAACCATCTTCAGCTACAAGCATTGGCAATGTTGTGGAATTTGACAGGTTCTCAAACTTTTCAAGATTACATAGAGCTACTGCGTATGTCATGCGGTTTATTCACAACACACGCAACAAAGACTCAAGATTAACAGGCGAATTAAGTGCTCATGAGTTAAATACTGCTTTAAACATATTAATAAAACAGCATCAAATGGAATGCTTTCAAAATGAAATCAAAATATTAAGAAACAAGCAATGCTTACCTTCTAACTCTCGCATCTTGTCATTGAGTCCATTTCTCAGTGAAGACGGGATCCTCTTTGTAGGTGGTCGATTGCAAAATTCAAATGAACCTTTTGGTAAAAAGCATCCATTTCTTCTAGATACAAGTCATAATTACTAAACTACTTTTTATTCATCATCACCTCAAATTGCTTCACACTGTGGTCCTCAATTATTATTAAGTAATTTGAGAAATAACTTTTGGCCTTTACGAGGCAGAATACTAGCTAGAGCTACAGTTAATAATTGCAAACTTTGTAGATTAATGAAAGCTAAATCTCACAATCCCATCATGGGAAACTTACCTTCCAGTAGAGTGATCGCAAATCACCCCTTCCACATCAGCGGTGTCGATTTTGCTGGGCCATTCTATATAACCGACCGCAAAGGTCGCGGCTGTAAGATTTCAAAGTGCTATCTTTGTCTATTCATCTGCTTCAGTACCAAGGCTGTTCACTTGGAAGTGGCCAGCGACATGACCACTGACGTATTTCTTTTATGTTTACGGCGCTTTATAGCTCGCAGAGGCAAACCATTACAGTTATTTTGCGACAATGGTACAAATTTTGTAGGCGCAAACAATGAAATAACAAAATTTATCAAACTTCACAATAACGACATAACTGGTTTTGCATCCGAGGAAGGCATCGAATTTAAATTTTCACCCGCGTATTCGCCGCATTTTGGCGGTCTCTGGGAGGCAGGTGTTAAGTCTGCGAAGCATCATATCGTTCGAATGTTAGGCGACAAACACTTCACATTTGAAGAGCTCGCGACTTTATTCTCGCAAATTGAGGCAATACTCAATTCCAGACCTCTAACTCCACTCTCATCCGATCCTAATGACCTCGATCCTCTCACTCCGGCGCACTTTCTGATCGGCAAACCTCTCACATCGCTGCCGTCAGAGAACCTACAGGATACCCACCTGACTCGACTCGACAGATACAAGCTGCTAGAACGAATGCGTCAGCACTTTTGGGAACGCTGGAGGAATGAGTACCTGTGTGAGCTACAGCAGAGGAACAAGTGGCGAGTACAACAGAAGGGATTCCAAGAAGGCGACTTGGTAGCGATCAAGGAACCCAATCTGCCATCTCTAAAATGGCGTATGGCACGCATTCATAAATTGTACCCTGGACCTGATGGGATAGCTCGCATCGCAGACGTTTTCACTCCAAAGGGCATCGTCCGCAGAGCAGTACACAACCTCTGCCCCTTACACTCATCTCTACCTCAAGTGGCATCGTGCAGTACCTCGAAACCCTGAAGCTTCCGA
>OY757259.1:5681156-5712177 GCA_963584085.1 Pyrausta aurata
TGGGGCCTTTGTAGCTTCGACAAACCTTTAGAAGATAACAATGACGATACTGATTTGTTTTAGATAGGTAAGTACTACAGAAACGCGTTTCTTGAGAAAATTTATAAATTATATTGTTTATTTTGTGTTAAATGTTGTATTTCTGCTAAGCGCACATTTTTAGTACTCTTTGATGCTCCATAACTTAAAAACTGTAACTCGTATCAAAATAAATGTTAATACTTATTTGTAGGTAATTTATTGACAAATAATTTAGTCCTTGACCATTTTGTCCTAGCTTGTATAGTTTTCCTGAAAATAGAGGAAATATGAAATTTGGGACCTTTATCGAGGGGGGGAGGGGTGAAGCGGCGGGTTGGGGGGGTGGGAGAGTTGTGTACTATAATGTACTCACTTGGAGCTATAACACAGCATCAACAAACTAAAATTATAAATTTTGCCGTTTCGCCCATACATTGAAATCTAGAATGAATACACTATACTGTCAAATTAGCAATTATTATTGCAATTTCGCATTATATTGATAATATTACTACAATGTAACAATATAAAGATTAATATTCATACCATTGTAGTATTATTATAATATTATTATATTGATAATATTCGTTTACACTGAGTCGGAATGAAACTGCCTCGGAATTGAACGGATTAAGTTGGATCACAATACGCCCCCAGTTCGTATACGAAAAAAGTTAATTGACCGAATTTTCTTTTTCAAAGAAAATACAGTTATTGCTTTTCCGGGTCACGATTTCTATGCATTTTGATTTCTTTCGTGGAGCAGTTTTTTTTTACGTGGATATATTACTTGATTTATTCAATTCGGTAAAACAGTGATACTCGCAATCGAATTACCACACAAAATAAGTTCGATCATGCGAGAATCGACCTCCTGGGCCCCTATTTTTGAATCACTCGCTTGGATATGGCGTGTGATTTTCGTTCGAAAACACATAAAAAATCAACGGAAATCACTCAAAATCTAGACGTGAGTACTCACAAAATTGAGCAATGTTTTTTCAAATTCTTTTTGTGTAGATTACAACTGGTTTTCATTCCAAAATTCGACTTTAAACATTGCATATCACACGCCATCTTGACGCGAGTAATTCAAAAATAGAGACCCTGAACTGGGCGTTAGTCATAACTTTCAAACAACGAAAAATATTATTGACAAACAAGAGACGGAATCCCCTTAAGCCTCTTTTAAATGTTTTAATTTTGATAAAGAAGCTTAATTTTTTTTATCACATCACATCTGCATCTGAAATAACCAGTAAAGATTGATTTGACTCTACGTTATCTTAAATTTCCACTGCACCTTTCTGTTACATCCTGTATATGTTTACCACGGTAAGTTTTCTATAGAATAATTACATGAGTGTTAAAATAACTAACAACTAACTATTCCTAAACTACAAGTACTAGGATACACCACTCAAATTGACTACACTTAAAAGACGAAACCATGCTATATTTCTATTTTATTTCATATACCTAATATAACTGCATAGTACTTCTAATCTAATAGTGTACGTTTGTAACTGTACCTATTGTAAAACTTCACAAATCTTGCCGTCATTTAATTTCAAAATCAAACCACCCTGTATTACACAGGGTGTTCAAATGCGAGTCCCCAACCAATCTACATGTTAGTCA
This sequence comes from Pyrausta aurata, assembly GCA_963584085.1. NCBI lineage: Eukaryota > Metazoa > Arthropoda > Insecta > Lepidoptera > Crambidae > Pyrausta > Pyrausta aurata. Next base: position 5,682,819 of record OY757259.1, read on the forward strand.
CGTAATACAACACGTCTACGGTAACGGTACGTACTGTTTGTTTGCTATTGAAATACAGATTTATTTCGCATCCTCCCTAAACAAGCAAGAATACTGATGCTATTTCCTGGTAAAGAAAACAAAAGGAAATGTTTTACTGTAGGAATTTAAATAATGCGATTGTAAATGTGGATGCGGATAGAAAATATAAAAATAAAGAAAAAAATATTAACATTATAGTGAGACTTGAGATTTTGCATGGCAAGTAATAAGTACCTACGTAGTAATGACTAACCGAATTTGTAGGTACCTAATGATGAAGATTCTTTGAATTTTCTTCACAATATTCCTTCCACAAATCTGATGGAATAAGAAGCAAAAAATATATAGAAAATTATTAAGAGATTTATTTTTAACGTCTTCTACTCATCAGTACCTACATCTATTCTACATCTCTTATAGAAAACTGACGCAAAAAGACAATTGACAATAGTGTTCCTTGTGCCTCATGGTCTTTTTCCCACAGCGCCGTCACCGTACAATACTATGACCGTGGTAGGAACGTCTCAGACAAGAAAATCAACACGATATGCTCTACCTTGCCCACTGGACGGATTGACAGCATTCTACCGCACCTTTACAAGGAGCGAGAATGTATTTTGTTGTTGCTGACACGCTCCGTTCATGACACGCGACGGTGTTGGACGATGACGAAACGGTTTAGTGGGAAGGTATCATAGTTGTCATCATTATCATCATCATCATTATCAGCCAAAGGGCGTCCACTACCGAACATTGGCCTCCCCCTCGGCTTTCCACAACGACCGGTTGTGAGCGGTCTGCGTCCAGTGCGATCCTGCGGTCTTTACAAAGTCACAAATGGTGGTCAGTATCCCCACCTGTCATAGTTGTCAATACAAATAATATTATAAATTGCACTTGTAAAAAGCAACTGTGAACCTGTGACAGACGAGGAATTGAACCCCGTGTCTTACGCTATCCGGGAATATGCCTATACCACTCGGCCACCGTCACATTAACAAGCCTGTTGAATTTTGCAAGTGCTTTTTAACGCGTAGGCTGCGTGTTAATGTTAACAACATGTTTGTTAATGTGACGGTGGCCGAGTGGTATAGGCATACGCCCGAATAGCGTAAGACACGGGGTTCAATTCCTCGTCTGCCACAGGTTCACAGTTGCTTTTTACAAGTGCAATTTATATTATTAAGTTTGTATGGTGACAAAACACTATAAAAATAAAAATAAACTACAAATAATATTTTTTAGCAAGACACGTTCATAAGCACGGTCATAGTATGCTATGGTGTAGTAAGCTAAAACCCTTTACCTTAACTGTCAGCGATATCAATTATTCCATCTACTTGCCTTGCATCCTCACTGGAGTGCGCTGCGTTGTAAAACACGCTGGGCAGTGGCGAGTCGTGTTGGCTTATCAGCGAACTGCCGGCCCTTGGTGTGTGCCGCCCGTGGCTGGCGTAGGGCGAGAAGGGGACCACTGCGCGCAGGGTGGCTAGGACCAGCAGCATTCCACCTTTGAAAAGAAGTTAAATTATTAAAAGATGAAATAAGAAACCAAAAAGTGCGCATGAGTGGGACTCAATTTTGTGGTTTCTTATTTCATCTTTTAAGAATGCAAATATGACACTGTTAGTGTTAAAAACATGCTAAAGCAAAGAAGTTAATGATTTTAATCATGATGAGGAAAGTCTAGAGCCATTAAATGCTACTGCTTATGACAGTCATAGATGACACTAGAGGCCCTTTTTCACCATCGACGAATAATCACTAACTAACGAATAATTCAAATATATAACGTCATTTCGTAGGAAGCATTGGACCGATAACGCTAATCAGAACTTTTAAGGACAATTGTGAACAAGCCGTTAATGTACTAGCAGATACCAACAAAAAGAACCTTTAGATTATTAAGATAAAACAAGCCAATGAACCATAGTTGATTTTACCAATGTTAAGTTTTGTTGAAAATTGGAGTAAAATAATATTCTATGGTGCCACGTAAGTATACATTTTCATTACTAAAAAAAAAATTTATTTTTTAATAAAAAAAATATTGCTTTTGTATGTAAGTATGTAAGTCTTTAAGGTATATATTTTACTTTAAATTGTTTTATGTATGCTAGTCTATAAGGTATTTGTACTATGGACCATGTGTAGCCTGATAATAAATGAACAATAATTACATTTTCCCTGTTCCATATAAAGCTTATACATGTTCTAAGCTGCTATCAGAGTATTTATACAGCCTCATGATATCGCAGTCCTGTAACGAAACTGCATTCGCGCTGCTACGGATTCGTAGCCGTAGCATCGTACCATGAGGACCTAAACTACGATAAAATTAATAATTAGGTACGCAAGCTTTCCAAAAGAAAGCAGGCCAAAATGTTACTAAAAAAGACTAAGACAACAACAGCATCGCAAGGATTGGATATTTTAATGTTTGAATATACTAAGCTATGTCTCTAGGCACTATTTATAGACTCACTAACTAGACCTCAAGTTGCTGGCGACGTTTTTTTTTTTATAATATCTAGGCAGACATTTGGCCACAATCTCACCTGATGGTAAGTGATGATATATCCTAGGATGGATCATGCCTGACTGTAATAGCCTATTCACATAAGTCCTGCGAGTACACGCTATCTCTGCGCTGCAGTGGTGGAACTCTCCCCGCCGCACAAGAAGGTCCCGCCCTTAGACTAGTAGATCCAGCATTAGAAGCTACTTGCAGTTGTAGCCAGCATCGTGAGAAGCTAGAACAGCAGTGTAGTGGCCGCGCATGCGTAGAATGTCGCGCACCAGCGCATAAAGTCCCAGCAGCGCAGCAATACCGTGCACTTCCTGCCCTTAGACCAGTAGAACCAACCCGTGTAATTATAGAAGGAAACAAGAGCCCTAGAAGCTACCTGCAGCGGTAGCCAGCAAAGTTAGGTGCGAGAACAGCAGTGCAGTGGTTGCGCACGTGAAGAACGGCGCGCGCTCGGGCGCAATACCAGCGCATGAAGTCCCAGCAGCGCAGCAATAGCATTACTCTCCTCGTCGCGCTAGGTACCTGCACTTAGACTAGTAGATCCAACACTAGAAGCTACCTGCAGCGGTAGCCAGCAGCGTGAGGTGCGAGAACAGCAGCGCAGTGGCCGCGCATGCGTAGAACGGCGCGCGCGCTCTGGCGCACGACCACCGCATGAAGTCCCAGCAGCGCAGCGATAGCGTGTATTCCCCTCGTCGCGCTAGTAGGTCCACAAAGAGCGCTACGGCCCACATCGTCTCCAGAATCAGGACCACCGCTGCGCCCACTCTGTGAGGAGTGCAACCAAAATTAATTATATCTACATAGATACTGCTCCTAATTTGGTAATCTTCTTAAGAGCACACGTATCCATTTAAATCTTCGCATTAGGCAATGAAAATTTGATCCGATTGCGATGATTTCCACGCTGACTAAAATGTAGCAAATTTTGGTGAAGTCAAATGTATTATAAGCTAAGACTTATATTGTACACTCAAAATACGCAAATAAACACATTTGTATTTGTATTTGTATTTAAAATAATGTGGTTAACTACTTCTTAGGCAACGCCCAACTTTTTTATAGGTATCTGAAACTAATGTAAATAAAAAATCCGAAAAAAATTACATCATCTCAGAAGAGTCAGAAGGTAGATAGCTATATAAAACAAAACATGGCCTTCATTTAGATTAGTACGTAGTAAATATAAATATGAAAACAACGTAGGGGAGACTGGGGCTGGTTTTAACAGGGGTAAATACTAACAGCGTAATTACATAGAACCTATTCGACTTACCACGCTGATTCCAACGCACTTTGTGCTTACGATTACGCGCGAACGTGTCTAGATCTGTCAGTTACCGGCCGAGCGTCATGGGAGCAGGTTGTGTCAGACGCCTCCAATTTTACAGGTAAATGAACTTTTTTACTTGTTTGATTTTTTGCATTACTCTTTAAATATGTATCGTAGAAAATTGGCTTTGGTATTGTATAAATCCGTATTTATTATATTTTTTATTAATGTTAAAGTTTTAATCGACAATATAACCGGCAAAAGAAAAATAATAACTTTGTGCAAAATGGGATCGCGGGGTTGGTTTTAACAAAATGCACGGGGTAGGTTCTAACGCGTTAATATTTGCCCCGCATACGGGGCAAGTTTTAACAGTTGAAAAAATTTAAACGTAGTTAATATCGTTCTTACTGTTTCTATACGAGGATGCAATTTTGATCACAACTGCGACCCCATTTCGAACAATGTTAAGGTTGAGTGGTTAGCGTGCCGGTTTTCAAGGCGCCACCATCTCTGAGGTTCCGGGTTCAATCCCCGGTCGGGGCAATGTAGAAAAATAAGTTTTCTAGACTGTCTCGGGTCTGGGTGTTGTGGTACCTTCGTTATTTCTGATTTCCATAACACAAGTGCATAAGATACTTACTAAGGGATCAGAGCAATGTACCTATGTGATGTTGTCCACTATTTATTTCTTTATTCATTTAATGTTGCGTGCGATGTGGATCGACCTATTAAACTTCTATATTGTTTTTTTAGAATGAGGAAATATAAAAGGAAAACCACACGTGGAAGTACATCGAAAGAGGCCTATGAACTAGCAGCTAAGGAAGTAGTGGAAAATAAAAAGATCATTAGAAGAAGAAGCTAAGCTAAAGAATAACAAAAAGAAATCTACTGCGAAGTTTAAAGTCAATAAGGAAAAGCAAAGAGTTAAGAAACATAAAGTGGAGGAAAAAGAAAAGAAGTCCAGTAAGCAGCCTAAGGATAGAGTGAAAAAGAAACTATTAAAAGAGAGTTTAGAAGAAGACGATGATGAGGATGAGGACATTGGCTTAGGATATGGAGGAGATCATATTCTGGAGATAAAGGAGAGGTTTACAAAAATGCAATTTTAATTTAATTCACAATTTTTAGGTAATTTAAATTAAAACATGTCGAATCGTGAATAAAAAGTTAATCTTTCAATGTCAAATGTAATTTTTCTTAATCTGAAAATGTCAAATGTCATTATGCTTTTCGCTTTCGATCTTTTTTAATCTGTTCAAAAAACTGATTGGCTGGCAGGTATTTGACATTATTCAGCAGGAATTTTTATTTGTTAAAGATGAATTTAGTGAGTTTTAAGTTTATTACATATGTTTAAACGGCAAGGAGCCGAATTTCATTTTATTTGGATGGTTAATGATCATTTGTTGATCAAAAAATATTTTTTGTTCTTTCATTTGAGTAATGCTGATTGAGTGAGTCAGTTTAACTAATATAATTTAAGTTTTCTGTTTATTTTATAAACGATAAGGAACCGCATTTAATATTATTAGTGTTTCTAATAAACATTGAATATTATTTTGTTGTTTATCTTAACTAAAATCCCATTCCAAACTACATGTTATTTCTTAACCCCGCTGTTAAAACTTTCCCCAGCGGTGTTAAAACCAACCCCAAACCGGGGGTAAGATCTAACAAGTGACTTGTTTGCCAAAACTATTTTTTTCTCAGATATGGTAATTATTATAAACATTTTGTTGTGCTTTGCGTAAAGCTCATTAAATTTTGCATCATGTACCAAAAAACCATGTTTCTTGCTATAGTAGTTTAGAAAATATAACGCTTAATTCAAAATTTGTTAGAACCAGCCCCAGTCTCCCCTACTCACAGCAAGGCCGGCGCCACCTCGTACCCGAGCACCACCAGTTCTGCGCCGGCGCCACTCATCACTACAAGAAGAAAGGACGTAACTAAATTATGAGGCGTGAGGTATGTAAAACAGTTCATGAAAAATTTTTGAGTTTACTTTTTTACAATCACCGTATATCGTTTTAATCGTTATATTGACAGCGGCCTAGACAAGTGGCAGACGCTAACAAACGACTAGCATTTTCGATTCGCTAACGCATTTTTGCAAGTGGGTTTCCAATAGCCAAGATAAACCAACACGTTTTCTCTTCTTACTTTCGTTAAAAAAGACTTTGTATAATGGTCTCGGTTAATAGTTAGTGTAATAAAAATTAGATTGTCTTCGTTTGGCCACTTTTCTAGACCTGCAGTTTAGTTTTTTGCTTAGTAATCGTCGGATTACTTTAAGTAGCAACGTGTTTTTTATGCTCTATCTATACACAGGTACTAGGTAGACTAGGAATCGATGGTGACTTGCCGATTTACGTGCAAAATGACGAAAGCACTTACAAAGTTTGCTTTGCTTTGTGCCACGCGGCTTTTGGTTAAAGTATGTAGTACTATTATATATTCTGTGGTTAAAGTTCCTCTAACCTGTTTTAAATGTCCGGCTTTTAAAGCTATCTACTTGAACAGTGGTTTATCTTGTTCGCTATATTTATGTCATTAAGTGTCATCAAAGTCTACACTCTCTACCTGAGACACCATAAGTGTATGTTTGCCTTGTAGGCTGTAGTGTGTTTAACGTTGGTACTAGCCTAAACAAAGTTTATATTTCACACACAGAATAATCAAATAAAGATTTCACTCTTTAACAAAATAGTAAGTATGTTGCTAATTTGTAAGGGGATTTAATCAATACTCCGATCTAAGTAAGTATGTTGTATAGCTATCTTTAAACCTGTGCCATAATAATAATAATGAAATCATAATTGAAAATTAATGTATTTGTGATTTGACAACTACTACGGCGTGACTACGACACACGTGACGCGCTTATTTTTTATTTATTTACGTATTTTTTTTAAATTAAAATTGGATAAAATTGAATATTTGTAATTTGACTAGGAACTACGACGCATACTGACGCTAAACTCGTGAAGTTATTAAATTAATTGCGGAACTTCAAGATATCAAACTATTTTCGGTCCTTGGCATGTAGTTAATAGAAATGACACACCATTAACCCTAATCAGAGATTGCAAGTTATTAGAATGGCATTGTGTATTGTAATAGCTAATAGGGCACTCTTGTCTTCGTAAACAATAAGTGTAACAATGTAGTTGGTACAGTAGGTATCAACCTACTTAATTTTATCTGATAGAAAAACCTGCTATCTTTTCCTTACTGAACACGGAAATTTGGTAAATATTTAACGTTTCGTCATAATTTTAATTACAAAACTGATAGAAACATTTCAGTTAACTAGGTACTACCAGAGGTTCAAAAAAAGCAGCAGAGTATAGTATTAGTCTCGAATTAGATAACGTTATCTTTTCGAAATAAAATTTCTTTTTGTACCGTAAAAATACTAAGTACATTTTGTTTTATTGAAGAAATAAATACACGATATTTTGATTTGGACACACACTGTATGAAGTATAAGTATGAAGTAATATTAAGTACACCTAATATACAAAAAAGCTTGATCAACATCAGCACACACTGTATATTTTTATTTATATAGCCTGTTATGTCAATTACGATACAGTGCCAGAAAATATTTCTAGGGAGAGTCAACGAACTGGTGTTAGGCTAAATCTTACTAGTTAACTTATAATAGCGTGAAAGCTTACGAGAAAGGTAAATCTCTAAAGCCAAAACCCTACTAAAGTCATTTATTTAAGCATTTAAAATGTCATAATAATGTAGCTCGCACTTCAAAATGTTATGAGTTATTTTGTAGAGTCAAGTTCCTAACTCTACTCGCATCTTTACAAGCCCTAATATGACGTGGTCTTTAAGTACATGTTTATTTTTCATAAAATAACAATCTATGTAGCTTGTATTTTGGGCTTTGACACAACTTGCTTACTTAGTCCCAATCCTAGCGAGCAACTTAGGTACGAGCTAAACTAATAAACTTCGCTTAAGTTGGAGAAGTAGGGTATTAGTGGCTCTAAATACTTAGTTCGAATAATACTCCATATAAGCTTACCTACAGCTGTTACCAGTCCCCATAGTCTGGCGAATGGATGCAGCCAGTCCCAAAGGAAAGAGGCCACAGACTTCGGAGGACGTTCCAGGACTCTCCTCATCCGACTTGAGTGAGGATCAATCGAGTCCCGATCCTGAAGGCTGGACGCACACTCCGACTCGATACTCATACTAACACGAACTCATTACCATACAATTAACACAAGCGTCAGTACTCGGTCCAAAAAAGATGTTAACTTTTTACAAACTCATCTCAAGGCTTACATAATTTCAAGTTACTTCCACACTAATCATCGGTCAAATTCCGCTCACGTTTGTTTGGTCACAGTATTTTATTTATTACACTATGTATCATTGCATTTATAGTTGCACTGGCGATCTGCCCGAATACGAAAATATCACGGCACCTTGAAAACTGTTTGTATTAAAATTAAGAAATGTTTGATGACGTTAATTTCGATTACTTTAATCGTAGGTCTACAAATCCATGTTCTCCTTTTAAACTTAAGTATGTTTTAGTTAAGAAAGTTGTGAATGAGGAAATGTTTTCCTCGGTTTTCGTGTCGTTCCGCGATTGGCATTATGGAGGCGCGCGAGCGATCTCGGTCGCGAGTTCGAGATAACTGAGACATCAAGCAAGAGCATTGAGATTTGAGACAAATCCGACGTCGCCATCCTCCAGATATGGCCACTACGTGTATTGGTCTGTTTATTCATGCGTGATGTATGAATATGCGCTGCTTTCCGCTCTTTTGAGAGATTGCTTACGAACATACACGTAGGTAGGTCGGTACGATACGTAAGCGCGAATTAATACGTTTACTATTTGTACAACAAACACCTCGTCAAATCAGTAGTAACAACTCAGTTCTTTTAAATAACATTGAGTAAAAATAAGAAAATAACAACCTCGATATTACAATTAGTTACTTAATAGATCTTTGAATAAAAATTCTAACATCTGATTAACAGATCGCTAAAAAGTAATGAAATCCTAATAAATAATATTATAATGAGATACATAAATCAGGTTATTATTAGTAACTAAGTGTCTAAGTATGAAATAATATATCCGCAAGGACAGGAAGGAATACCAGAATCACAAGAATATCAGGAGAACTGGTGACAGAAATTAAGTGTTGCATATCGATTTAGGTTTTGGATAAGGCCCTGTTTTTACCCTCATCAAAGATTCTTGAAAAATACTGAACACCCTGAAAAAATATTAGGAAACCATAATCCTTAGGCCAGGGTACAATTACCTTTTTCTTGTCGCTATAGATCTATGGCAAAAGTTTGATGGTATATAACTTTTGTGACCGTTTACAAAAAAAAAGTTTTATTGAGATATGTATTTCTTGAACTTTTTCAATTTGTTTCTAACACAAATTGAAAAAGTTCAAGAAATACATATAAAATACGCAGGATTAATACTTAATCGTAGGATGAAAGATTAGCTAGTATACAAAGAAATAAACAGGCAAAGGTACTTAAAAAAACAGACCAGGATATAATATACCCCCTCTCGCCAAACATGAAATATAATAATATAAGCTTTGTTTAGGCCTCCTACGTTTGTCCTAACATGCACAGTCTATAGGGCAAACTTACACGACTTCCAGTGTCTTAATTAGGGATAGAGCTTTGATAAAAGATTAGAAAGTAGAGAGTGCAGATTTTGATTACACTTTGTTTAGCAAAATTGTTAATTATAAGTATACGTATAGTGCACAGATAAACCACTGTTACACACGTAGATAGCTTTAAAAGCCGGCAATAAAAACATGGCTGCATAAACTGTAATCAGAAGCTGCGTGGCACAAAGCAAGGCAAAGTTTGTAATTGTGCTTTCGTCATTTCGCGCGTAAATCGTCAATTCACCATCGATTCCTAGGGCCCTATTTTTGAATCACTCGCGTCAATATTACGAGTAATTTTCGTCTGAAAACGAGTCATTTTCGTTGACTTTTCATTCATCTTCGAACAGGTGATTGAAAAACAGAGCTCCTACTCCTATGCAAAGATAGAGCATATAAAAAGTACTATTACTAAGTATGAAACTAAACTGCAGCTCTACTAGACAGGTGGCCAAACAAATGAAGACAATCTAATTTTTGTTACGCTGACGTTTATAGCGAAACGATTACCTAACTAAAATTATTTTTATTATTTTATTTTATCATTTTATTGTTTGTAACTTTAATTGATTATTATTAGTTCTTTCTGACATTTATTTATTTAATTTGTCATTTAATATGGGTGTGTGATGCCTGAAATAAAGCCATTTTATTTATTTATTTAAGACCATTATACAAGGTCCTTTCTTCAGAGGAGGCGAAGTTTGTTCGCCAAGTCTCCAATAAGAGAGGAATATCAGTTCAATAACATGAGATGGGCCGAAATTTTATTACAAGTAAAAGTATGGAAGCGTCCTAGTAGTAGTGTCAAAGACTCGACGAAACTATAAGTAAGGGTCAGTGAGCTGTTACCACTGATCATGTAATACCATAGAAAGTAGTATAGTATAGAATGACAAACGCGGATTTTCAGCGTAACCAAAAAGTTACTTTACATGTGTGCGTTCAATAGTGATGTGTATCTTATGGTGGTCCAAGTTTTATCGACGAGGTTACGATAAATCATGTAAATTGAAACAAAAATAATTAAATTAATGCACTTTTAATTACATAATACTTTTTATTTGATAAACAAGACAACCTCATTTTTCTTAAATTACATATTTATTTTTTTATGTATGAAGACTTGCTAGAAGCACTTATACACGTTCCAACATAGACCTTACCACAGCACAGCTTCGGGCCAGTTGTGTGGGCCAGTGCTGAGAAGAAGCTGTGCAAGAATTACAGTTACCTAAAGAAATCAGTCAAAAAAATTATCGATACTGATGACGTCATCATTTAGTCAAGCCCTAGTGTAAAGAAACGGTTTCTTATTTTACTGAAAATACCTGAATTATCCTATTGGAAACTTTGATATATGGCTGCAAATCACAAAGGAAGTCCTAAATTTACTGTACAATTTGGCATCAGAGTCGATTTCACTCACAAATTTTATAAAATTTGGTATTAAATTTTTTATCAATAATTCATATTTACTGGTGGAAAGTATTATTTTCGGGATTGTATCCTCGGCGCACTTCACAGTTGCTGAAAGCACAAGTCATTTCATCTGAAATTGTTATACAAAACTTAAATTATATTTATATCCATTCATAATTTTTCAAAAATTCCAGCGACGGAAACTTGACGTATCCACTAAAACCATTATTTCTTAGAAAACGGTCTCGCTGTCATAAGGTCTTTCGCTGTCAAATCCTATAGAATTTCACTAAGTAGCTCGCTCTTTATAAAGCGAAGATTTTTTTCTTTCTCTATGTGTAATACTAACTACGTACGTATTTAAGAGACGCTATGCCAAGCCAAAAATGTGCGCATTTTTTTGACGAGAACTGTCAACAGACTGACGTATTCCATAAATTTTGAATTTTGAATATGAAACCGCAAAGTGACACAGACTTTTGTGCCTACTTAACTTAATTGTATTGAATGGATATTATCTTATCAAAATGTTTTAATCGTTACTTACTTTGATCAATAGTTATTTAATAACGCTAAAGAAATAAAAGTTTAATAAATAAAAATCTGTAGGTCAATAACTCGAATGATATTTATTATTTTTTTTAATCATATTTTTTTTCATTTAAATTTTTCATAAGAAATAATTTGTAAAACACCTTTAAGAAATATCACAACATCGCATTGTCTAACCTCTATGAATTACCTACCTACTTTTCCATTCTGTGCGTGTCACTTTTTATGATCTTTGATTTGCAAATAAAATGGCGGCAATTTCATACAAAACATCTAAAACATTTTGAAAAAATATTTCTGTTGGTTTAGGTTAACATTTAAATTTCTTAACGATGGTTAGTAACGCCGGTATCTTTATGATTCCTGTTGGTTTTATTTTTGCATGTTTTTAAAACGCCAGGCGGCATTTTTGTCAAATTAATTGAACAAATGTCACATTGGTTAACGCTACGGGCGGGAGTGAGTGACTGTGATGCCGCGCATGCGTTGATGGTCTGTGACCATCAACTTTTTGCGCCCGTAGTTTGTTCGGGATGTCAGTTCCATACGTAGTAATAGTAGTTCAATGGTAAGGGTTCCATTTTTTGCTAATCGGGCACGGAATCCTAAAAAAAGGTAAAGTCTTGGTCTTGGCTTGGTAGTCTGGCTAATAAATAGTGCCCGTGACCGTGACTATAAGGAAAACAAACTTAACAAGCTGGTGTTGTTTGATAAAACTTTTATTTTCCGTATTCCATTGATCCCCGCCGCGCGCAGAGCTATCGATGTCAAATTTTAAAAACCGGCTAAGTGCGAGTTGGACCTGAGTGTTCCGTGCCACCCTTAACTCTTACTAATCTGTGCACCCTTAACTGAATGAGGACTACCGTTTTCAACACTGAATAGATCTATTCAGTGGTTTTCACTCACTAGTTGTGGCGCCACTGTCACGTGAGGTCTAGTGTGTTTTTGTCATGGATGAAGAGAAAAAAAACAAGTTTGCCATTAAATCTTAATATTTCAATACATCGGGCATGCTGCATGCTGCAGTTCAGCTTTGTTAGGAAAAGAGGAGTATTTAAAGATTAAACATTTATTTTCTTAGTCCTCCTTTTAAAACACTCTCAATCATTGATCCGTAACTAGTATTTGCCATAATTCACAGATTAGTAACCATAATTTTAAGGAAATAAACACATTGACATTTCGGAGACCTCACGCTACACAAGCGCCCCTAGCGGCGTATTCATACGCGTTAGCTAGCCCTCATTCGGGGTCCACTCTTAAAGAAAGAAAAAAATCTTCGCCCACTTACTTCAACTTCAACCTAGCGAAAAAATCACAATATTTTTGACAGGTAAAATAACTTTGTTTTTCATAGTGTTTGTATTTGCGGTTGCCGGTTGCTGAAAATATACTGACTTGACGAAACTACAAGGGTTCCGTTTTTTCCATTGGCTACGGAAACCTAAAAACCGGCCAAGTGCGATTAGGACTCGCGCACTTTGAGTATATAGCCCCTGGAGATGCCATACACGGGCGACCCCCTCCGGCAAAGTACGTTGGTCAACTGTTCAAACGCGTTATATAAAACTACTTGAAGTCGCTACACCGCCATTTTGCTTCGTTCCGTATCGCGTGACGCTTCTCTTGAAAAATGGTACTGCACAAGTATTCTCATGTAAAAGGCGATCTGACAGCTCAAATTCGCAACAAGATCGCGTTTCCTACCATAGTTAAGTATTTTTAGTAACTATTAAATGTGTATTTAAGTACAATTTCCATTTAAAGAAAAAACCGTTGCGATACGTAAACGACAGAAAAATGTAAACATGAATACAGTGGTACGGAGGTGAATCGGTCTTAGTGATGTGACTCAACATAATCATTCACTCACTGGCCTTACTGGAGTTAGTTTTATAATCAGTTTTTTTAATTAGATTTTGAATTAAGTAGTAAGTATAATGTATGTTATATTTAAATCTTGTACGGTAAATAAAAATAAAAATACTTTCTTATCCTCTGGTCATACGATGTTGAAATTTAGTCTGAAAATGAAAAGAATTGTTGGCTATAAAAATATTTCGAGGTAAAAGGAATACATTTGGTCCGGGATTATGACTGTATATGTTATATACTATATACAGGGCTACAGGCTTACAGGTTAAGTCGACCTTAATCCTGTAAGACGTGGCAGTTTACGTCATGCCTGACTGATTTGACTATCGAACCCTATATTCGAAAATCGAAAGACAGCTCTGGCGTAAACGAAAATAGGATATACACCGACGGATCCAAGACCTCACAAGGTACAGGAGCCGGCGTGTTCTCGAATGACCTAACATTAAAATATCAACCACTCTGGACAAACTTAACACGATCTTCCAAGCGGAATGCATTGGAATCACCAAGGCAGCACAGGCGGTCGCAGTCAGAGATGTCAGAGACATAAATATTAAAATTGTTTCAGACAGTGCGTCCGTACTTCAAGCTCTACAAAACAACACTATAACCTCTGTCCTAATACTGGAATGCCACAACGCACTCCAATCCATAGCAAGGACAAACAATGTAACCCTACAATGGATCAAAGGACACAGCAACTCACTTGGCAACGACGCAGCTGATGAACTAGCCAAAAGGGGCTCCGCAACAAAAGTATATGGCCCGGAACCATTACTACCAATACCGCTGGCCCAAATAAAAACATGGCTACGAGCAAAGACGGAAAAAATCCACCTATCAGAATGGATAAGCAGTGAAAGATGCAGGCAAACAAAGAATGCAGTTCCGGTGGCATCAAAGAAGTTCGCCCGCAAGCTCACTAGACTGACGAGAGACAAACTGCGTACGGTAATAGGAACTATAACAGGCCATTGTCTCCTAAACAAGCACCTGTTCACCATAGGTGTGACAGACAGCCCTCTGTGCAGAGGCTGCATGGAGGAAGAGGAAACACCACAGCATGTGCTCATAGAGTGTACAAGCGTGGCAGAACAACGGGCAGACATTCTTAAATCCCCAGCATCACTCCAAGAGGCCTGTGGCAGCTTTGGAAGGCTGCTAGCCTTCTGGGAGAGCCTGGGATGGTTGGAATAGATTAGGAGAGGAACGCACAATGGCCCAATTGCCCAAAAACTAACTAACTAACTAACTAACCTATATTCGAAACTTTACCGTTAAGTTATCGGACTTTTAATTTATTTTATAAAAACTCCCGATTTTTGTCTATTGCTCCCCTTTTTCGTGTTTTGTCCCTCAACTTTGTATTCTTTTCGCCAATTTTTGTGTAGTATATTAGTTGCTATATTATTTTTAACACTACATCAAAAGTAACTGAACCAACTTGAACCAACATACAAAAATTTAACCAACAATATTGAATACTGCCAGTGCTTCAGCTGCAGCAACAGCTGAAGCAGTTACCCAATCTTCACAATGTGTAATTGTAAGTCTAAGAGCATTATTGAAATCCTTGAGTGGTTTAAGTATAGATCTGCCAGCTGCTGCATATTTTCTTTAATCACATTAAATTATTGGCTTTTGGGTTCTACCGATATGTACGTACATATCGGTTTTTAACCGACTTAAAAAACAAACATTTATGTTTGGCTTTTTAGTTTTTTTCAAATCGGTTTTTTCATTATTATTTATTATTGTTCCAGGACAACCCTAGTGCAATCCTAATGCAGCCAGTGTAAAACGAAAAATAATTTCTTGAGACAAATATTCGTAGATATGCATTACCTGTGTTATTCTGTCTTAACTTTTTACGTAAATTAACGTTTATAGAATAGAATAATCAAACTGTGTACTTATAATTTGAAGCTCATTAGTAAATATATATCATATATTAAGAGGCTTCGATTTGGACTAATCTACCTGTTAAATGAATATTTGTTGGGGTTATTTCGCTGTAATGGACAACAATCAATCACCGATCAAGTCACTATGTATCAGGATTACTTATTTCTAAAAAATATACACATATTCACAACTTGAATTTATAAAAAATCACATGAAAGAAATTTTCGGCGAGCCTCCATGGGCCTCTAAAACTGACTGATAGCAGCCAAAAACGGTTCTGCTACATCGCATCTCGCATCTCTTTTTATCACACAGTTTGCTGCTAGTGATATCTCGCTCTTTTCGTTCTATTCCACAGGGGTAGTAATTTTATGAATAAAATACATATTAAGGAAAGTCTTAACTGGGTCCTAAAATCTTTACCATAGAATTTATATAAATAATTCCAATTAAATTATCATTTTTTATTGCTTTTCCTTTGTTCGTTCAAATGTTTATGTAACTTTATAATGTGCTTTATATAGGTGGTGCTGGTGACCCTATTATCATACTAGTGGCTCTGTGAGCTGTTGACCTCGTTTTGTTTCAATATGGCGGAAATTTACCTTTTTATTACTCATCTTTTTTACGTTTTCGTCTCGCATATCTTCACCACATTCTTTTTCAATTTTGCAAACTGAGTCGGTCAAAAATATTCAATATACCTACTTATCAAACCTTCTCACAACATTTCATTAGAAACGGTTGAGAAATGAGAGCTCTAGGCGAGAATCATTCAGTTCATTCAGCAAACTGATCTGACTCATTCTTCGCGTGTCACATCACTATCTTGTTCGTATGTATGCTGCGTAGTTACGTGAAAACTCTGATTGTGTGCGTGTAATGTTTCATGTGTTGAATTTTTTTGTAGTGTGCGTTTATCGCCACAGCAAAATTTGTGTCTGTTGAGTTATTCATCTAATGGTGGTGTGCTGTACGTGTTTACCTCACTCCCCCCTAAAAGTGGTGAAAAAATTTGTTAGACGCGTGTCCGTATTGGCATCTCCAGGGGGCTATATACTCAAAGCTCGCGCACGAAGGGTTCGCGGACGGACAGACGGACAGATGGACGGACGGATAGACAGATAGCGAAGTTTTAGACATAGTCTTACTACTAATCTGTGTAGCGAAGTCTTTAGGTTCCCATTTTTACCCTTTGGGTACGGAACCACAAAGGGATTAAATACATAATCAATCAGTGGTTGTAACTACGACGGAAGTTGTACTTTCAACGTTGACTGTCACTTCCGTTGTCTATGGATTCTAAAAATGCTGCCAGCTAAAGTTAATCAGAAACTACTAAGGCATTTTTAAGCATTAACATCATGGTATCTGTTGTCTTCTGGGCTCGTGTCGTATGCCAGTGTGCCAAGTGCAAGTGCCACAGAAAAAACTTCTGCTGAAGTAAATGAATAAATAAAACGATACATCTTACATCTATGTTTGTACGTCGAACTAAAATTTTGTAGTAACTGTACAACAGGGTGTAACAAAAGGCGTAACGAATCCTTAAACCAAGCATTCAGTACAACAAACCAAGTCATATGTAACAAAAATAATCGCTGGGAGGGAAACGACTTTTATTTTAAAGCATTAAAATCAATCATTGATTTATTCGCCGCAATGTATCCGCGCGCGGAGCGCTTAGAGCCTCGCGCGCGCACACATTGAATGCGCTTAGTTGTGTGTGTGCACCGCACGATGCACACCGCGCGATACATTAAGTAATGCACATGTAATTAAAATTTTGAATATGTTTCTTAGAGAAAAACACTTGTTATTTATTACTAATAATAGAAGACCCTTTGTTAAAAAACACTATTTTTTTTCAGTTTGACTGTCAATATTCAATATCTCAGTAACGCGTCATTTCCCAGGTATGGTTTCTTCAAGAAAAATGATCGTATGAATGGGGGAATAAGTGGTTTTTGGCTTCGTTAAGCATTTTATTACACCCTGTAAATTAAGTTACTGACACCAAATTAAGTACCTACCTATTTAAAAAAAGCCATCGATTCGTGGCTGCTAACTAAGCTAATATATTATTTCCGTAAAATGTGTGATTATTATCTATGAAAAGGGCAGCGAAACTGATACGATTCGGGGCCACAAATAACAAATGAGCAGTTTCCTCCCATCGTTTTACAGCTCTCACTAGATGGCGTTAGGGTCACTTTAGGATCATTTTTTTTCACGTTGGCGGAAAACCATAGACAAAAAAAAAAGTGCGTAAGTAAATTTTTGAAAATGCGTTAATGACTTATGGATTAATTAGGGTACTTATTTTTTGGCATTATTATGTCCCTTTGGTACTAAAGATTCACTTTATAAATTGTTTTACAGTTCATTATTTACGGTGGCGAAAAACAATTACCCTCTTTTATAAACCTTAAATGAAGTTTAAAAAGTTAGTTCCTAAAGTGACGCTAGTATCATCTGTCGATGATATAAACATCTCATGACAAGAAAACTGCTCATTGTGTAATAAAGTATGAACATGGCAATCTTTGATCGCATCAAGAAAAAATATAAAAAAAAATTGTCATTGTCTATGGGCTACCGTCCGCCCGCCCGCCATGTTGTATTATTTACTTGGTTAGACTTTTTCATTGTCGGAAGAAAAGGAAGGAATACAGTGTATGTGCGTATGTATTTATTGTAAATGGAAAACGTTTAAATAGTGTATTTTTATAAAACCAAAATGCAGTCAGGAAGTGGGACGAAAAATCCCCCATGGGCTCGTTCAAACGTGAATACAAATATGACCGGCATGAATCCGCAGATAATGGATCCTAACACCATGATGAGTCAACAAGGCATGATGCCGTTTCAACAAACACAGGCTGTTTTTAATCCCAGTATGATGCAAGCGCAAGGTGGAATGGCCATGCCCATGGCTGGTCAAATGCCCATGAATCAAATGGCTCAAGGTCAAATGTATCCCGGCAATGTTGTTGCGTATCCAACTCCACGTGCGATGAACCCTGGAATGTATCAAAACTCTCAATCTAACACATCACAGCCAAACAGCGAGCAGCGTGTATTTACAGGAACTGTTACCAAAACTCACAACGACTTTGGTTTCGTCGACCACGACGTATTTTATCAAACATCAGTGTGCGCCAAAGGTATTGTTCCTAAAGTGAATGATAGAGTGCTGGTCGAAGCCACCTACAATCCTAATATGCCATTTAAGTGGAATGCCACACGCGTCCAAGTTTTACCCAAAGGCGGTCCCAATCAAAAAGGCAATAATCCGAAGTCTAATTCATACAATGCTGTTCCTCCACCTTCAAATAAGAAGCAGCTTCCCCCGCGTCGGAATAATGATGACAGGCCACCACGCAGAGACGACAACAGGGTAAGTGTGATATTTCATTCTTATAGAAATAGTAGTACATAGAACTAAAGATTCATGCCCAGTTTGACAGACATAATTTTCTATATTATATTTGTTGGTACAGAAACGCTCACGTACCAGAAGTCGCTCAAGATCTAGGATCAGTAACAGGACCCGCAGAGATTCTCCACCTCGCAAACGACCTGTTGTTCATCAGCCATCTCCTGTGAAGTATGTTGTGCGAGTGCCCCGCATTCCACTGGACATGTAAGTTGTTTATTTTTAATAATAATAATGTATTGATTACAGTTTATAATTTCCTGTATTGTTATAATTTATGGTGTTTGATGGAATTGTACAAATAGACACAGTTTTCAATATTATTTTTATTTTGTAGCCAAAAGATGGATGTTCCTGGTCTCTCTCAAAGATACACCAACTTGTACATTCCTTCTGACTTCTTCAATGCTCATGTCAAGTGGGGAGAAACATTCCCTCCGCAAACACCATTTTCATTGAACAATCCCTGTGGATATCACATCATGAACAAAGAAATCGAAAACCCTAATACCAATGATGCTGTTTTGGAGCCTCCAGATGCAGATTATAGATTTTCTGCAAAGGTGAGATATCTATTTATCTGGAATTATTTTCAATATTTTTTACTTTGATTTGTCCACCATTTTTTAAATTTTAATAACATTATTTCATTATAGGTGATGTTGATAAGTATGCCAACATTAGAGTCCCTGTATCAAAAATGTGGACTCACTAAAAGTGATGAAAAAGATAAACGTCTCAGCAAATCACCGTTACACCCAACAAGATTGATAAAGTTCCTGGTTGGACAAAAGGGAAAGGGTGGTGAAAACTTCGCTATTGGAGGACCATGGAGTCCCTCTCTAGATGGTGAAAATCCACAAAATGACCCCAAGGTTTTGGTGAAAACAGCTATACGTACATGCAAAGCCTTAACAGGCATTGACTTATCCTCCTGTACTCAATGGTAAGTTTTATTTTATATTAATCCCACTTTATTGGTGAAGTGCCCTCATTTCTGGTTTGTTCTCTTTTATCTAACAGTAGTCAAAAGTTTCATTTGCTTGCGTGTGTAACTAACAGTTCTCATAGTGCCTAATATTCAGTACACATATTTCATTATTGTATTTTATCTAAGAAAGCTTTTGACTACCGTTTGTCGAAGTAGTCATGGTACAGCACACATTCATTATGTGAGAGTATGGAGGCGTTTGTACGTCGTCAATGGTGCAACTGATTGGACGCTGAGTTGATGTAGACTACCAAAAGCGCTGTTGTACAACTCTCGTACGGGATGTGTCGTGTCCATGTGTGCAGGCGGGCGGCCAGCGCTATTGCGCGCTTGTGAGTATGTACTATAACTGTATTACCCGCGCAGGTACCGAATGGTGGAGTTTTACTACTGGCGCGAGGGCAGCGGTGGCAAGTCGAGGCTCGAGTGTGTGGTGTTGTACCTGCCAGACGTGTGGTCTGCGCAGCCGTCGCGTATCGAGTGGAGCAACGTTCAGGAGCAATATAAAGCTGCCTGCGACCACGCCTTAAGGAAATTCGACGGCGACGGCGACGGCAGCGGCGACGGCCAGCAGGCGGCGAGCCAAGCGGCCGCGGCGGCAGCGGAGCCGGCGCCGGCGGAGAAATCACAAATTGTTTGTTCCCAGTTTTGTTTGGTTAAGTTTCCGGCTGCGAGCGCTACTAAATTGAAGATCGTCGTGACAGTGCTGCCGACTTCAATTCTCCCCGTGGATGCCATAAATGCATCCGTATTTGTTTTTTATTCATCCTATACTTTACAAAACCATGTACACAAGTCTTGATGTTTTGATTTCGGCAATAATAATCGCTAAAAGATATTTAAACAACACATCTAATTTGCCTTCGTAACTTCTGGATGGCGTATTGAGGTGACTGATCGTTTCGTAATGTTTTCAGGATATCACAGATGCCAATGATAGTACGATAACGATAGATGAGAATGATGATGATGAAGGAAAACCGGAGCCGACTCACTATTCTAAGGTGGACTTGAAAACAATCAAAGTAGATCAATTGAGACAAGAGTTGCGTGCGCGGAATGTCAGCTGTAAAGGTAAGAAGAACTTAAGACTATTCTAGTTAAACATTCTTATTTATACAGTGTGTCCCTGGATAAAGTGCAATCCCGAAAGGGGATGAAACTAGACCATGAATCATTGACTAGAAAAATATTAAAAAAATATATAAAAAAATATTGTAGGATTTATTGGTATTTTAAGATTTTCTTTCATGTTTCATTAAGGACTCTATTTATTTTATTTTTATTTAATGCATTAACTCGTCAAGTATGTGTGAACGAGACACAATAGAAATTCCATTGTTATGCGACTCTCGAGAGTCGTTTGATCCCTGACTGATTAAATGTTCAAAATGCAAAATTGTAAATTACGGATAATTTTATTAATAAAGTTATTGTGATTAAAGTCTGACTTTTATTACCTACTAAAATGTAAATAACTCCTACCTAGCCAATTTTTGAGTTAGAACATTGGTTTTTTTTTATTTGGAAGCTAAAATGGTAAAGAATAAAAGTAAGCTATAAAATTACATAGTTATAGGGCACATTTTTTAGTAATTTGAAGTTTTTTAAAATAAACTTTACCCAAGATAGTTACTATTTTGCGGACTTTTTATTATTTCATGGTCATCGCCAGGTATGAGGCATACTGTTTTTTTTTCAAAGAAATAGACCTATTATTTTGGAAGAAATCAATACTTTTGTACATAGAGTCCTTAATGAAACATGAAAATCTTAAAATACCAATAAATCCTACAATATTTTTTTATACATTTTTTTAATATTTTTCTAGTCAATGATTCATGGTCTAGTTTCATCCCCTTTCGGGATTGCACTTTATCCAGGGACACACTGTATTACTCCATCTCCTTTCTCTAATGAACTTGCAAAACTTATACAATAAATACTATTCTTTTCAGGATTGCGAGCACAACTGGTGTCTCGTTTATCGAAACTGTTGAAAGCGGAAGAAGAGAAAGAGACCAAAGGTGATGACGAAGTGATGGAACTTGATGATGATCAGGACCAAGACAAGAAGGCTAAACAAGATGATCACATTGAAATCAAAGATGACAAGGAGACAGATTCTAAGGAACAGGAAAACAAAGACGAACAGACAATAGATAGTGATAAAAAAGATGAAACGAAGGAGGAACCGAAAAAAGAGAAAACTGAGAAGGAAATAGAAGAAGAAAAGAAGAAGGTATCAAAATAAACATCTCTGTCCCTTATTTAATTATAGGCAGACCGCTTTATTGACACCTCATCTGCGGGGCGCGGGGGCAGGCAAAGCGCGCCGCGTCAGGGGTGCGGGAGGGCGAAGTCTCAATGAAGCGGTTTACCTATACTTGTTTTTATACAATACTAACTTCATGGCCTCTTTCATTTTTGAGGCCAAGACAAATTTTAACAAAGTTACAATCATGAACTCAACTTTTTCAACTTCAACCTCAACTTTTTGCAGCAATACATGCGCATTTGTATTGCAGCAAAACATTTATAATGGCATTGCTATTGCTGCAAAAATCATTTATGGTGACATACCCATAATTGTTTTTTTTTACAAAAGCTATCTTTTATATTGATATTGATTAATGTTTTTTTTAGTTGGAAAAAGAAAAGCAGCTGCTGAAATCGCGTTATGAACTCCCTGGCAATCCACACATCATAGTTCATCCATCGGCTACGGCTAAGGGAGGCAAGTTCAACTGCAATGTTGCCACACTCTCACTGCTGTTGGACTACAGGATCACAGACAACAAAGAACATAGCTTTGAGGTATGTTGCATTTTATATATGTACTAGCGGTCCCAGCGAACTTCGTTTCGCCCCCAGCCCCGTCCCGCCCCGGCCCCGTTTTATTCGAGTTTTCATTGTTTTTAAGATGTATTCTGCTATTCGGGACGGACACAAATCCAACAAATCAAAAACCATGGCATTCGGTCCAGCCGTTCTCGAGTTATAAGTGTTGTAACAAACAACTTTTTTATTCTTAAAATATGAAATATGAAACCAAAAATTGCGCACGGGCGGGATTCGAACCAGCATCTTTCTGACCGACGGCACGGTAGCTCAATTGGAAGAGCAGTTGGCCCGGATAGCCAGAAAGATGCTGGTTCGAATCCCGCCCGTGCGCAATTTTTGGTTTCATATTTTAAGAATAAAAATATGACACTGTGAGTGTTAAAAATATTGTAAAACTTTTTTATATATAAATAGATATAAAACACTTATTTGCTTATGTTCTTGAGTTATTATAGGTGCGTTTATTATCCTTTCTTCTCTAATGCATAATAACGGCTAAAATAACTTGATATTAGTACAGGTGAAGTCGCGACGTACATTATTATTTTTAGTATCCTGATAAACTAATACTTTTACAGCCTGTTTCACAATGTCCTCCTAGGGAACCGGTAACATTATCTGTCCATTACTTCATACTAAATGATGTTCCAAAATTGAATTATGTATTTGTTGTTTAGTGCTTATTTGACGATAGTGAAACAAGCCCTACGTTACGTATACAAGTTAAGTAGTAGGCAGTCCTAAAACATATTATTCAAGTTTTTTTTATGATTTTAGCTTTTCGTGTTTGCGGAGCTTTTCAACGAGATGCTGATGCGTGACTTCGGCTTCTACATTTACAAGACCCTGTACACTCTCCCTGAGAAACCCGAAGAGGTGAAAGAGGTCACAGAGAAGGCTGACAAGGCCGAAAAGAAAGAGGAGAAAAGAGATTCAGAGAAGAAAGAGGACAAGAAAGATGAGAAGGATAGTAAGCGAGACGACAGACGAGACTCTCGCAGACGTGATAGACGCGTAAGTTAACTTTTATTATTTGTTGATACAGATTGTCTTTATTTATAGTATACCTGTCCACCTCAATTTGTTCTTATCCCAAATGCATTTCGTATGGGTGTTGCATGTTGGCTTTAGAAAAATTAATAAAGAATGCGTTCCACTAGACGCTAGTGATGATCATCGGTTTTTCCGTTTCATTTGCCAACAACAAGTATCATAATAGTAGAAATGGAACTCACTCTCCCGTCATAAGCTACGCGTGAGCGTTTTTCATGAGTCATGACGTAATTAATTAACGGACACCAAGTTGCGCAACACTACGCCGGCAAAATAGTGTCATTTATTTTAATATTTTTAATGTTGTTATTGTATGTATGTTAGTCTTTAAAGTATTTATTGTATGGGCCTAAGTTGCCTGAAATAAATGATTAAATTAAATTAATAGTGTTTCTACCACCGTGACTACAACAATCATGAGTGTTGCCGAATTATCGATAGTTGACCTCAAAAGTCATCTGTATTTTGATAGTAATAATAATATTGTCAAGTGAAACAGTATGTCAACGATTGGTGGTGCCGACTATTTATTCAACTTCAATGTGGCTTAAAATTTCTTTAAAAAGAAGTGATTTTCTGAATTTAATAACTTTAATTCACGAATACCTCGTTGAGGTCATAATGTGACTAAATAACCATATTTTGCCTATATGTATTGTCTGCTGTTATATTGTGAAGTGAATAAATTAATATGAATTACCCAACTAATTGTTCCAGGAGTCTCACAGCGACGACGAGCGCAGCGGCTCCCCGCGCCGGCGCAGCCGCGGCGTGGAGCTCCCGGCGGACCCGTACCTGCTGCTGTCGCTCGTCTACTTCGACACGTCGCGCGGCGGCAGCGTGTCCAAGAAGGACCTGCAGAACCTGTTCATGAGCCTCGGCCTGTCGCTCTCCCGCTCGCAGATCAGATCTGTGCTCGAGAAGGTGTGCATCAAGGATAGCTTCAGTTACAAGTGAGTGTTTGCAAGATATTCATAGTTGAAGAATTATTTTTGGGACTATTCAATTGTCTTCATTATTTTTTTTATTTGAAACATATGATACGCTGTCTCAACTAATTTTGATCGAAAATCGTTTGCACAAACAAAAAAAAAACAACAAACAAAAGACGACTCGAGATGTAAGAGATATTGGCTCTTAACATTGTCACTTGTTACACTTGTCTTTGACAATGTTTATCTTTTTTATGTTTTGTCATTGTTGTCTTTGAGAAAAAATCGGTCGATAGTCAGAGTTTTATGTACTCTGTTTTGTCCTGTGCTCCTTATCATGTGTTGTATGTAACTACTGTAAATAAACTGTTGTGTAGTGTATCATCTTGGGTCCTTCTGTGTCTCACTGAACTACATAAAACCTTAAATCACATCTACAACCACAAAAGTTATTTTAATTTATTTTCCCACAATCGAAATGAAACATAGTGACAACTTTTGGCCAGAAATATCACAAATGCTATCGCTTGCTTAACTATCTACTATTTTTAATTCCATGTATTATCCTGTTGACTCATTTACTTTTCTTTGCAGGAGTCTGATACAAGCAATCAAAGATCTCACGTCTGGCACTCCCGAGGCTATCCAAGACTTGCCACTGGACACCACCATTGCCACCACTGAAGTACCGCCCCATGTAAGAAACTTTACAAGTCTTGGCAACTTATTCCCCAAAAAATATGTTGGCGAATGTGATACTTTGAGATGATAATTTCTCTATATAGGAGTTCAACATATACACCCAATATAGTCTGTGCGGAAAAGAACAAGCGTGGGATTTGAGCGTTTCAGTTCTTTCTATTTAATTAATGTTATTAACAGGAAAATATCAACACGAAATAGACATGAATGAAACTTGGACTGGAACGAAAGGAATAAGATTCTTAATTCTCACTCTCTCTAATTTTTTATGAAAAAGAATGTTTGAATGAAGAATGCAGAAGTTATGTTATGACTGTCATGTAAGGAGATGATTGGAGTGCAATAGAGTTATCTGGAGGAAGCCACCATTCTCACTCTCTCGTCTTTCATCTCTTACTCCTTACGTTCCGTTCCACGTCTATCTATATCCTACATATATTTAATGTTATGTTGTAATATAGATTGCGGAATTGGAAGCGACGATCGCGTCTGGCAACCGCAACTTGCTGCCCGTATTCGACAGGCCGGGCGACGAACAGGGTGGCTCTGGCGAGACTAAGGACGTCAGTGATTCTGGTAAGTGTTTTGTGTCTGTTTATTGTTGGGATACTGAGTCAGTAGTAGTCAGTAGTACTACCCTTGGAAATGTAGTAACTGAAGTGATTCAAATAAATAAAGTTCATTTTGATTATACGGTAATGAAATTAGAATCATAGATACATTCGAGATCTTACTCTGTAGCTCTAATGTTTGTATTTTCTAATTTAGCTATCTCACTTATCATGCCTTATTAATATCCGAAATTATGCTCTATTTTACTGAGTAGGACTTGCTTCTTATTTATATACAATGTTTATTAGTATATTAGTGCGAGTGTACGTAATACGTTTGAGGCCTTAGTTACCTATTTCTGCCGTCCACAAACTATAATGCCGTTAAGTGCAAAAACCACATTTCGAGAAAAACGGGTTTAAAGGTGGGAAACGGAAAAAAAATCGCTGTTTCAAAAGTAAATGAGTAATTTGTAACTTAAATATACCATCAGATAGGTTTTTATAAGAACTATAGAACACAAAAACTCACACAACGCTACGTATTATAGGTTCTGAAATATTCTAATTTTATCGTTTTAGTTAAGTATCAAATAACAAATAATTCATAATAAACACAACTTAAACGCCGCTACAGCTACCTTAACGGCATTTAAGTGTTGGATCTTGAATAATTTTAAAAAAATTGTAAAACGAGTTCCTAACTAATAATTCTACTAAACTTTAATGCCGTTAAATAGTGTAACGGCGTTTTACCTCGGTAATACTTTTTTATTCTTTGACGAGACATTACTTGCCTATAATGCAGCTAATGTCAGTTAACGTCATTTTAGTCTCGTATTAGCGCGTAAATTATGCAGTCTTTGGTACGCCTATTTGATTCGTATTAAATACAAGACTAAATGCAGCTAAATACAAAACCTTTAACCATAACGGCATTTAAGCTAGGCATAAGTTACTTGAAAATCTAGAAAACACAGAAAAATGAATTTATGACAAAAATAATAAAACCATTTTTAGTATATAAAATCGAAATTTAAATAAAAAAAATGTATATTTGCATTTTTGTGTCTCGTGGCAATCAATTCCAATGACTTTTTATCATATTTTCATTATTTTAGCAGATTTTTCATTTTTTGCTATTTCTTATAACAAAAGAGAAGTAACTGGCAATAATTAATGTTTCTTACAGCGTTACGAAAATACTTAAGTAGATTCTTATAAAAGACAATACAAAATTAAATCTTTTCAATTTTCATGTCGTGTTGAAATCAATTACAAACGACTATTTATTTTAATTCCTAAATTTAGCAGTTTAACTTTCTGCTATTGATTAAAACACAGTTAACGGAAACACTTGGTGAAGTGACTTAATCCATAGGTATGTGGACCTATAAATTATAATTGCTGAACGGCAAACAAAACACCGTCTTGAACCTGAGTAATATACTGAAAACTCTGTAAATTTTCTTAATATTTCTCTTCGCAATTGAGCCAAAATGAATTTGGCAGTTCAGCGGAACTCAAATGCATTAGGACAAAAAAACATTAACTGAATTTTCTCATTTATATTATCTGTTGGTCATAGCTATCTCGGAGACGTGGCTAATTCCGCTTTCACGTCTCGAGTTACCCATGCCTCCGTGACAATAGAAACGATAGAGACGCTCTGGTAGCACCTTACTAGTAAGGCGCGCTCTTTCCTACTCTCAACTTTTTCTTCCTGATTATAGCCAAGATACCTAAATAATGTCGTGGCTGTGAGAACTTCATACATTGATATTCTATCTGTATATATTTCTTTCCCTTCTTCTTGCTTTTCAAACGAATTAAGTTCTGTCATTTTGTCTGTTCCTCCTTCAGTATTTGTGATGAATGATTCGAACGCACACCTCGCTATGGGGGTCGCCACTTCCCGGATCCTCCTGGCTTAATTCTTTTAGATCTTTTGGGTTTGCTAAATTTGTGTATTTTGGACAAAGGTAGTCCAACAACATGGGTATCTTCTTTTCAAAACCCAGCCTTTGCTGTCGATATGTCTCTCTGCCCCCGAAATTTAATATCACTGCTTTCTTAAAAGAGCATTTGGTGCACCAGATCCATCTCCGCCGAGTAACTCTCGTATTCCACTATCCCACTTTTGAAATACTCACTAAAAAGCTGGACTGGGCCTCGTTTACTAACTTTGTTGATGAAAGATTAAACTCACTACCAAACATTAATACTTCTAACTCGCTCTGTGCTTACTCCTATTTTGTCGATGTCTTAAACTCGTCAGCAGATTCTAGTAGCCAAAAAAAGTCATTTAAGAAAAAATCCTCCCCGGTAGAATGCTGAGGGCACAGACACTGTTCGAAAAAGCAATGAGGCAAAAAAAGAGTAGTAGAGATATATCCATGAAGAATTACGTCCTTTACCAAAAAAACGGCACAGGTTAGACGACTTTTCTCTAAGAAAAAAAGAAAGACTAGAGAAAGGTTTGCGAAAGCATGTCTCCACTCACGCTATCTACTATAGTTTAAAAACAAATCAGAAAGTTTCGTCAGTTAGTTATCGCAACAAACACACCTGCAAATGACCCATCAACTTGGCTCCACGCCTTTGCAGACAAATTCGTCCCACCCTTTGTCCCGTTCACAGACTGCTCTCTCTTCAATTTATAAATTCCCAATTCAACGTTTTGCACATAACCGCATTATAGCTTAGGAATGTAGGATAACGGCATTTAAGTCGTGTAAGCATGTAAAAAACACGTAGCCTGTTACATTTAATTAGCATTTATGGGCTACCCGCTACTGTTATTTTAATAAATACAGACACCTAATACAACGCTTAAATGCCGCTATTGGACTTTATCTGCGTTTTTGTCTAATATTTTACATATTTTTTTTAATAACGGCAATATACTGTTGTAATTTTAAAAAATTATATGTGCTATTACAAATTAAAATCCCTTAGCCGCGTTTTAGCTAAGTAATTTGTTGTAACTGCATTTTAGCTCTGTAATTTCGCTAAGGCAAAGCAGTTAACGGCATTCTTATTTTTTGTATCTCAGGAACTAAGCAAGATAGAAAAATATGAGTAACAGTGTTAGATTCAGCATTTTTTTCTGATCCAGATAGTACTACAAAGTCAATTTTGACCAATTGTCGGTTAACGGCACTATAGCTTATGGACGGCAGATTTGCATATCAAACAATCTTGACAACGAATAATGGTTCATTATTCTTCAATAATACAATTATTTAAGACCTTAGTTGAAACAATGCTAATCTGAGTAATATCTTGCAAGCTGTTCAAATATATTGTGTTATAAAAAAAAACAAGGAATGGAATAAATCAGGGCCTGTTTTAAAATGTTCAAGTAAGTTCTGGTTAGTGCTATCTACCAGATCTTCATACGTAGTGACGTTATTCATTTGAATTGTACATTGCTTTGCTTATTCGTATATTAAATGCACCAAATGGTTCGTTTTGTTCATTCAAACAAAGTCAGTACGAAGGAACATAATATAATAATAATATTACAAAATGACAAGATGGACAGACGACCTTGTAAAGATCGCAGGATCGCAC
>OY757259.1:5712377-5871051 GCA_963584085.1 Pyrausta aurata
ATAAGGCCTGTGAGTGTAAAAAAGAGGAAGTGTTCTATTGCCGCAGAGGATTTGAGTGTATAATACTACTAAAGTAAATAATAAAATATGAAACAGCACTTGCACATACGTTGACATGGTGCGGGCGGCCGAAGGCGTCGGGCGCGAGCTCGTCGTCCATGGGCGGCGGCGGCAGCGGCGGCGACACCGAGCCGCCGCGCAGCGAGCCCCCGCCCGCAGACGACACCGACGCGCGCTGCCGACACAATACATATTCATTACATGCGCCAGGCGACCGCCGAGTTGTTATAACGATAGGCAGGCCGCTTCGTTGAGACTTCGAGCGGAGAGAGAAAGCGGTTTGCATGAGCGGTGATGGCGGCGCGGATACACCCGCCCGCGTCTTTCACGCATCACGCTCTCGCCTCCCCCCGCGCCCCTGTGCCCCGCAGGCGAGGTGTCGATGAAGCGGTCTACCTATATGTATAGAGAAGCTATGCCATGCAAAACATGTGCCGCAAATACGACGACAAGATTGTTACGTTACGTATTCCTTGAAATTCGAATTTCGAATATGAAATCTTTTGCATGCGTTAATGATAAGTAGCACACGAATTGCATGTGGCACGAAATTAGATACAAGGCACGAGTTTTTTATTTATTTATAGGGACTACAAACAAATGTGTTACAAAAATTGCTTATAAAATATGTATAAACTTATAATCTATAATTGGTAACACATCCCACCACGTAATCCACGGGTAAGTTTACAGAATTAATCAAAAGTAAACGAGGTTAAATGCGTGCCAATAGAAAAAAAACCCATTAAAAATACATTCATAAAGCTGCTATGCTTAAAAAATTAAGTCGTTCAAAAACACATCTAGAACATAGTATATTGCTAGGTAGAAAGAATATCCAAGACAAGATTCTTAAATTTGGAAGGAGTCTGGGAAAAGTCAAGTTCGTGCCCGTTAAAATCGGACAACTTTCTGTTCTATGGAGCTCGCTTGCCTGCATTAGTTTTGCAAACGTTGGCATAAAAGGTCCTGTGTCTGCGCGTGATTCCGAGCATAGCACGTCTGGGAACATTGTAATTTATTTTGTTACAGAGGCCTAAGCAATCAATATTATTATTTATAAGGTTAAAAAGTTGAGTTGTGGTATGCTAGTAATAGTAGTTCAATGCAACGCACCAAATCTGGTTTCCAGACAACGATTATGACGGGAGCGCCTCCCATATTCATACAGTTCCCATACAGTTCGTGCTTATCACAAAAAAATATGCGTGACGTAAGCAGGAAATATCTGCTTACGTCACGTTACGCATATTTTTTTGTTCAACATTAAAATAATAAAAATAACCTTACCTGTCCAGGCAAACTCATGGAGTGTTGGCTGTGTTCACCATCGGACCCGATCAGCGGAGATGGCGGTGCTAAAGCGTGGAAAAATAAACAAGAAAAATAAATAAATCGTTTAAAAAATACATTACAATTGCTGTTTATAATTTTATTGTTCGTAATCTTATAGATTTTTGTGCACTTACGCGGCATACTGGAGTGCATGTCTTGCTGAGAATAGTTTGGCGGTGTTTGGTGTTGGTTCGGGTGCACCATTCCAACCTTGAAACAACATCAAATAAATATATTTAAAAAAAATGTGCTGATATTGATGATAACTGCTTGTCAAACCTTATTAATTTGTCGCAGCTGCTGGAGTTTTTTGATTCTTTAAAATCAAAAATGCTTGAAAGAGTGCTCATATTACGTTAACCTTTTAAGACGATTTTCGAAAATATTATGTGGAGTACTATCGAGGTCAACGTCGCCTTACCACCTTCAGAACCTTGCACTTGCGTTACCTTCTGTTTGTGTCGCTCGATTTGTGTAGAGTGTGCAGGCAATTTTCGTTTGTAAGTGGTAAGGCGGCCGTGTCCTCGGCCGTACACACAGATTTTGACGTCCTAGATCACAAATCATTTCTTTGTCTACCTAGTGCACTGAACATAAAGACAACATATTGTATCTGTGCATAACCATACTTGTGGCTGCGCGACCGGCAGGGTGGAGTAGCCGGGCGGGCGGCGCGGGTAGTTGGGCGCGTAGTGCGACGGCACCTGCGGCGGCGCCACGGCGGGCGGCGTGCGGTACTCGCGCGACGACTTGCCTGCGAACGATATAACTTATACATATTAACCCGCACTGGATGACAACACCGGATGTGTTAATCGACATTCAAGTCGGACCGTAGTCGGTTACCGGACACCAAGTTGCGCAACACTACGCCGGCAAAATAGTGTCATTTACTTTGATATTTTTAATGTTGTTATTGTATCTGTTAGTCTTTAAGGTATTAATTGTATGAGCCTTAGTTGGCTAAAATAAATTATTAAATTCAATTATAATATTTATTTTGGCACACGAATTAAATACAACATATCAACAAAAACTAATAGTTTTGAAATATTTTTTGTAGATATTTATTTTTATTCATATTCTAGTTTATTATTTCATTATTGTGATTCAGTATCACCAATACCCGCTCTTTTGTTACTGCATGATCATGGGTGCTTGCAATGGTGCTGATATATCGGAAGCTCATAAATAATAAGGTACATAGTAGCTATCTAGCTATTCTCAAGTTAGTGACCATGAAAGTTCAAAACAATAGACGTCACGCAATGAAGTATCCATAAGAGACCAGAAATTTCGAGTGGTCGGACCGACAGCAAGGTATTGGTTCGGTTAGCCAGAAAGATGCTGGTTCGAGTCCCACCCGTGCGCAATTTTTTGTTTTCTTATTACATCTTTTAAGAATACAATACACTAAAGACTGATTTGACAAAGACATTGTAACTTACCCAGAGTACCTCGTCCCAAAGTGCCAGTGTTGGCAGCGGCTGCCGCCCTCACAGCGGCCGGCGGCGTCGGAGGCTTCGTGGTCGGGGCGGGGAGAGTCGCAGAACTCGGTGCGGAGCCCGAGCGACGACCGCGCGGCGTGCCCGTCTGCCCCCCGATCCAACGTGCACCGTGACCAATGTCGTCTAAAGCTGATATGGAAAAAGAAAATGTTATTATTAAATACCATGGAATTAGGTAAGCAGCTGCAAATACAGTGGATTTCTTTAAAAACGACCTTGGTTGTAGCGAACTAGCAACCTAGCTATAGGCACCTTAGATTTATAGTTTCTCGAATTTAAAGCTTACTACATACATACTATTAGTACAAAATTCATGTGGTTATAGCGACTGCATATAACGCCGAGTTTGGGTGTAGCGACTTTTTTAATGAATCATTTGTAACAAATTCCTAGAAATCTCATGTAGATATTGCGACCGCAGTCGGCCGCCAAAGACACAATGATTTAGGTATTCGTTACACAAACATTTCTTATCTTTTGTTTACATCGGAGTTCCATTTATGGGTAAGTTCTCATGTGATATTTTGAGTAGCAACAATGCAAACTTTTGAATAAGTATGTCTGCAAGACACTCATTCACTATTAATGAAAAGGTGGACATCATAATATCAAAATTGAAAAACGGTGAAAGCAATGTTGGTTTGGGCAAAGATTTGTCCAATAGTGAAATTGTTATAACTGTTGCTCAATCATACAACGCAAGATGAGAAAAATGAGGAGGAAATAGAGGATTGCAAGGAAGGTGACATTCCTCCAACTTAACACATCCTGTGTTAGGTGGTATCACAAAGCTTAAAAGATATTGGTTATTTGGTGATGGAAAGGACATTAATAGACATTAAAGAAGTAATGAAAATAGAATAAGACAAAATTAAAATAAAAATTAGACAAAGAAATCAAATTTTACCCATTACATTAAATGTACCAGTGAATAACTATGTGTGCCAATATATTCAATAATAAATAAATAAATGTATATAATGATATGTGTTTTACACAAAACCCACTGTACTTAACTTGTTACCACTTTTATATTACTATTACTACTAAAGTGGTACAAACTATCCTAGCTCTTAGCATAGAACATTTTTAATTAATTACATATTTCTTTATAAATAAGAAGTAATATGCTTGAAGTTGAATAAACAGTAGTTGTATATTATTATGTCCAAGTAATCTTACCTGTGTAGTCAATGCTTTTTCTGACATACTTGATTGGTTTCTCAGGGTTAGCCGGGGCTATGATTTTGTATTGCCTAGTGATGACCTTGTTGGCGGTCAACACACCAATCTCCCTCCTCGCCACTTTCTCTTTATGAATAGCCACCGTCTGTGCGATATGATTCATTTGACCCTCCATTTCTGCCAATTGCATGGTCTGAAGCTCCAACAATTGCAGGAAATTGAAAGCAAGGGTGTTGATTTGATATGCAACACTAGCCAAAGATTGCGTGGTGTAGTTCTTCGTGCTCTCCAAAGCGAGCCTCTTGTTTTCTGACTGGAAATAGTTGGCTTCACAATACTCGGCCACCCGTTCAAGGTTTGTATGGCTGTCGGTGAGGTGGTTACGACCCTCCGGGATTTCCGTCTGCAGCAGAGCCGCTAGTTCAGCCATTGTAAAGGTATTCGTATATTCTCAGATATTAACTGTGAAACTTATCAAGTGTTCGTATTGCTACCAATAAATTACAAAAGAATATGTAATGAAAACTTCCGCTGGAAATCCTAATTACTGGCCCAATGCTATATCACTTTTTCTATTGCCATGCAAGTCCAAAAAGATATTGGCTATTATATTTTTCGTTAAGATTAAATTTCAATAAACTTCTAAGAAAAAGGTTAAACATTTACAAAAATACACAACACCACACACCCAAAATGTATTACATACAATCACAGATTATTAAGAGTATCAAAGCATAGACTAAAAAAAATTGTTTTTTATATTTTCGATCCGTAAAGGACTTGGGGTAAAGCTGCCTATTCACTTGGAAATATATATTAATATACCGAGATATATTCGATATCGCTCACCATAGTTTACAATGGAACCCTTTTCACTGAGAAATATAATATTTTATATCCCGAGCTATAATATGTTTTGGAGCGGTTCGAGAAAGATATATTTTCCGCCTCCTGCACGCCCCTCCGCCCCCCGCGGTGGTGGACAATCCCATACAAATACAAAACTAAGAAAATATATATCCCATAGTGTGAACGGGTGAAAGATGTATCTCGTGATACAAAATATATCGTAATAGTCCAAGTTTTACATAACAATAAAACTTGTATTATTAGCAGAGACGATGCACAGCATCCTGTGAGATGCGTCTACTTCCGCCTAGCCTAATTTCCGTATCCTGCTGGATAAATAATTATTGGTTTAATTTGACTTACATCCGTGTCCGCCATTTTTAGTCACCTGGGGTCGAGTTATCTCGAAGTTTCCTCATAGAAGTCTCGCCAGGAGGCCTTAATGGGATGCTGTGCATCGTCTCTGCTAATAATACAAGTTTTATTGTTATGTAAAACTTGGACTATTATTCGGCATGTGACGATGCACAGCATCCTGTGAGAGATGTGTTTATTAGCTCCTGGTGACTATTGAACGACGCTATGTGATAAAGAGTATGGTAGACTGATGATGCAGCTTTTGAAGATATCTGTAAAACGCTAAACGATGTGATTAATGGGTGCAGTAGTAAGCACATTATTATTGCCAAGTATCAATGCGTAAAGGTTGATAAGGCAGACTACTATTAACATAATTTAAATTATTTCTTTATCAATAATAATCAATAATAAATGTTATCTAACTGAAAATATATGCAACGTATAACGACATCTTTCATTTTATTGTCTAGTACATGAAGTTGCAAGAGCGATAACTTTCGCTATCAAATATTTTTATTGATATGTTTTAGTTTTGAAATATGTCTAAGTTAAGTGATTATTAACTTGGATTAATGGCCTAGACAAATAACTATTTTAAGATATTAATGATGAATGATGTCTCATTGTGGTACAGGTTCGAAAATTATATGCATTTTGAGGGACCGAAACCTTGAAAACGGAAAGAACCTGGAAGGGCAAGATGGATTATTTTTGTTACCTACGTATTGGTAGGCTTAACAAACAGTCAGATCTGTATGAATGTAATAAGAAGGCAAACTTGTTTCATTACAATGATATATTGAGCATGAGGTTTTGAAATCAGACTGATCCGATTTGATTGAATATTTAGGTTATGTGTAAGCCTGCCAGCTTTTGAGGCTAAATTTAAAAATGCCAGCTTGAAGTATGATAAGGAATAAAATGTTTCCATTAGGTAAAGCATTAGTGAAAAATGTCGGCCCATGCTGATTAGGTAAAGATATGTTATTTAAGCAGATGGCTTAAAACATGCCTAAAGCTTAGATTTGAAATCTTCTCGCCAGGAGGCCTTAATGGGATGCTGTGCATCGTCTCTGCTAATAATACAAGTTTTATTGTTATGTAAAACTTGGACTATTATTCGGCATGTGACGATGCACAGCATCCTGTGAGAGATGTGTTTATTAGCTCCTGGTGACTATTGAACGACGCTATGTGATAAAGAGTATGGTAGACTGATGATGCAGCTTTTGAAGATATCTGTAAAACGCTAAACGATGTGATTAATGGGTGCAGTAGTAAGCACATTATTATTGCCAAGTATCAATGCGTAAAGGTTGATAAGGCAGACTACTATTAACATAATTTAAATTATTTCTTTATCAATAATAATCAATAATAAATGTTATCTAACTGAAAATATATGCAACGTATAACGACATCTTTCATTTTATTGTCTAGTACATGAAGTTGCAAGAGCGATAACTTTCGCTATCAAATATTTTTATTGATATGTTTTAGTTTTGAAATATGTCTAAGTTAAGTGATTATTAACTTGGATTAATGGCCTAGACAAATAACTATTTTAAGATATTAATGATGAATGATGTCTCATTGTGGTACAGGTTCGAAAATTATATGCATTTTGAGGGACCGAAACCTTGAAAACGGAAAGAACCTGGAAGGGCAAGATGGATTATTTTTGTTACCTACGTATTGGTAGGCTTAACAAACAGTCAGATCTGTATGAATGTAATAAGAAGGCAAACTTGTTTCATTACAATGATATATTGAGCATGAGGTTTTGAAATCAGACTGATCCGATTTGATTGAATATTTAGGTTATGTGTAAGCCTGCCAGCTTTTGAGGCTAAATTTAAAAATGCCAGCTTGAAGTATGATAAGGAATAAAATGTTTCCATTAGGTAAAGCATTAGTGAAAAATGTCGGCCCATGCTGATTAGGTAAAGATATGTTATTTAAGCAGATGGCTTAAAACATGCCTAAAGCTTAGATTTGAAATCTTCCTTTTGCCAATAGAGGGTTAATATAAATGACTTTATAAATGTAAATTTCGGAACATAGAGGAAAGTAAGTTTGCCACCAAGTTCTAGTCAAGTTTTAAGATACACTTTAAAAATTGTTTTCTCAGTTCATGAGGGGTTTGGGTGTATACCTTTTTTACAGGACTTAGTTATATGGGTTACATAACCTTGGCTTTCAAATGGGCCTTGTCCTGCAGTACAGTTCTGGGCAATCGGATCTGACCTGTGGCCGTGTGTACTGTGTTTGTATGGAGGGAGCGAGAAAAGATGCCTCACCACGTTGCAGGAGGTGGTAGTCCCGAAATACAAAGTAAAGTGTTTGTAGGTGTAGTTATTGACCGCAGGTGTGGCTGTAATTACACCCTCCCCCCCTTTTTAAAATTTAAAGTATTAACGTAAGATGTGTTCTAACTAAACCTTACATGACCTATAATTCTAGCGCAGAGGTTGGAGTTAATGATTGATATCATTGTAAAAATACCTCTGGTCACGTCTTGCTGTCGTCTTACTGGATTATGAAGTGAAGAGACACAGAGTGCACTGGTGTATTGTGCGTACGCTTGTGCACTTTTGATTTCAATCAGGGGGACATTAGATAGCAGCTTCATTGTCGCCTTAACAAGATATCGAGTTCGGGTAAATATTCTGTTTAACTGGGCCATTGTGCGAGGGTTTGTGTGCTATTAGCAGTTCAGAGAGTGAGCTTTTGCTGTGGGGTAGGCTCATACTTTTCTCGTGTACTTAAGGAGAATATTCAATTTTATATTAAGTTATGTATTTCATCTGAATCATTCGTATTTGTTTATGGCTTTTGATGACACGCAGCAATTGTAATGCCCGTGCATTTCGAGGTTGCGCACTTCTCAAGTTATTTTGTTGAACGTCCCTTGAGTACTCTGTTCGACTATATGACATTTACTTTCTGTATACCTAATTGCCAGCCCAATAGTATCGAATAATATGCTATGATTTTTACTTTCGTTTTCTTAGTTGGTATTTTGAGTAAACAGTAGTACCTTTTCTGAACTAGGTATTCGGGAATCTTTTCCGAATTAAGAATCTACGGCTCCGGGTCATAACGAGGCTTCGATTAGTAGTTATGAGGGCCTTTTGAAGGGCTCAGTTAGTATTAAAATTCATGGTACGGTAAGGGCAAATGGCAAAGGTAGGCTGAGGGCGATAGACAATTTCAGTCAGTCCGAAAATATTGCACAACCAAAGTTTGTACAAAAGGTGGACTTAACGCCATATGACACAATATCAGGGATAAGCGTTCAGCTCATTAGAGTC
The DNA here is from genome assembly GCA_963584085.1 of Pyrausta aurata. Classification (NCBI taxonomy): domain Eukaryota; kingdom Metazoa; phylum Arthropoda; class Insecta; order Lepidoptera; family Crambidae; genus Pyrausta; species Pyrausta aurata. The sequence continues at coordinate 5,720,989 of OY757259.1, forward strand.
TGCTCGTTTTTTTTTTTTTTTGAGATTATATCAGAAATTGACTTGCTTGTGAATGCATTCTGAGGTAGACTAGAGCTGTTGAATATAGCACGGTGTGGATGAGACATGCACCGGCACAGATGTAAACGGCAGACCGTGTTACTGCACTGTAATTCGACTGGTCAGTTGATTTAAGCAATCAAAGGAAAACGTGCTGGGCTATTGAATGATATACGGGATTGGTGAGGCAATCACCGGCATGAAATTGTTCGGAAGAATGTGTGGTGAACTTTCAACTATTGCGCGGAGTTGCTAGGCAAGTACCGGCATAAAAGTCAATGATTAGTTCGATATTCTTAGATATGTCTACAAATAAATGCGACAAAGACCACTGAATATTGTGCGGAGTTGGTGAGACAAGCACCGGCACGGAATACAAGCAGGACTGATGAATACTGTACGATGTTGGTGAGACAAGCATCGGCGTGGAGGTGATGTTAATGTGAGCAAGACCATTGATTATTGCGTTGAGTGGGTGAGGCAAGCACCGGCACTGAATGTAGACAGGATAGTTGAATATTGCACGATGTTGGTGTGACAGACAAGCATCGGCGTGGAGGTGAATGGCAGATGCATCCCTGTACTGTTATAAGTGTTAGGTTGGCTTACGCAGCCTGATGCTAAGGTGCCACTGCGTCCGATACGCTCGGAAGCAGCCTCCTAAACTGCACTGAGATAAATTGCAGATGTGGCTCTGTAATCATTGCCATTACGATGATCGCAGTCTGACAGGTAGATGTCGCTGGCCCTTGTACGTATGAGGCCAACAACCGTAAGAATACTCAGATGTGATGAGTTGCGTAGCACTTGCGTTACGTCAAGCGTTAGGACTACGAGTAGTTTGAGTAGTGATAGAATAAGTCAGGCTTCGAGGGCCACTCGAGGGCCTCTCAATAATTGTTGATTTCTTGCGATCCGTAGTAATGACAATCAATATCGACTTCGACCATGGATTGTTCGAGCTGTCTTGTGTTATGTTATGTAAAAAGTATTATAATAATTTCTTTTTCTATTACCTATTAAAATTATTAATTCAAATGAATTTTTAAGCTTACATTGCATTGTTGCCAATAATATAATATGGACTCTGGCTCGAAATAAACATATTTTATTTTATTTATTTGTTTTATTTTTATTTTATAAGAAGTAATCGGCACTTGGTGGTATTTAATGCACGCAACTGCCAAGAGCTTGCAGTGTGGTTTTACTGGGATACGGTCCCCCAAGCTGCTGTTTTTAAGAATGCTACCTTAAATGAAGGTGTTATAGTCTTAGATCTTAGTCATATCGCGACCATTAATAAAGGACACTGGTAGAGTGCCTAGATTACAAGGTTCAAATCGTTTTTTAAATTGCCGCTTTAGTCAAGTGTGCGATAGGCAACTGCATATGAATGCTCGACAGAGGCGAGGCTACACTGCATAGATATAGATATAAAAGTTAACAATTTGAGACAAATGTGCACTGTACTGTAATGAACCTTCATTATGAATATTATGAATTGGGTAGATGTATTTAGGATATCCTTTAAAAGTTGGATGTAACAGAATTGAAATTGCTTTTTCGAAAATTGCGAAAATTGTGGCAAATTGTTGCAAGAATTGTTAACGCATTGTTTTTAGTTGTTTTGAACTGAAAACATGCTAGATTGAGCAATATAATTATGTTCAGGCTGGTAAAGGATTCAGCGGTTGTTCAGAAGAAGCCGCTGTTATTACGTTCTAGTTATAAAGAAGTACGTAAATATACGTGGGTATATGAAAAATAAAATGGAAATATTGCATGTTCCATCTAAAACAGAGTAATTAGCTACCCGTGCTATAAAAATCTGGAATTTAAGGTACTGCGGTACCTAGGAGTCGAGGCAATACATACAGTAAATATGATTCACAAGATGGGTTTGACCGAATATCGAAATTCGGGCCTCGGAGACTAACATGAGCGTACGCCGCCGCGTGTTTATCCACGGTTTTAGCTAAGATAATGTTTGTTTAGTTTATTTCAAATTCATGTGGTCAGAAAGGGGTATTCACGCTGAGTAAAATACCACGTACCTTATTATGTGTTCGTTTTACCTTTAATTAAGGCAAAGCCAGGGTCTGTGAAAAACCGCAGGCCGATCCATTTTCCAGTGTTATTCGTGCGCGTGCAGCGTAGGCCGATGATCGCTTCGTCTTGCAGGTCACCGTTACGTTAAAACACTAGCACACTTTTAAAACTTGGTCATTATAACAATATAGACTTTTTATAAAAACGTTAAGATTATTTAGATTTTTAAAGGTAAAACTTTTTCAAATATAATACGCTAAGTATGAATGTAATTCTCGATTTGAGCAGAGTTTCTGCTTAGGATGTTGCTAGATCGAAAGCAAACGACGCTATGAGGAAACTTCGAGATAACTCGACCCCAGGTGACTAAAAATGGCGGACACGGATGTAAGTCAAATTAAACCAATAATTATTTATCCAGCAGGATACGGAAATTAGGCTAGGCGGAAGTAGACGCATCTCACAGGATGCTGTGCATCGTCACATGCCGAATAATATATTATATCCCACAGTCAAAAGGCAGCTTAAGTAATAAGGATGCTTTTAAGGAATAAGCTTAGGTCTTATATGACAATCTGCCTTGTCATAGGTTTGTTTCTTTAGTCAATTTAGGGAAAATTAAGTCTTCAGGAAAAAATTGTGAATTCAGTCCAATTCAGTCAATTTCATGGTAAATAAGCATTTTTGGTAAGATAGCAATAGATAGACTAAAAAAAGTTGTAAGCTGAGCTGTGCTGTCACTGTCATCATCTGCCATCATCAATCGTAACGTCATTAGTCATCTATCTACTTTGTGGTCAATAGTCAAAATAATAATAAATAAGTAAATAATTATGAGCCAGACAACACACCAAATCGATTAATTTTACTCGGTTTTGTGTTTTTAGTCATGTTTTCGGTACCCCACTAGCACATCCCTATTTTTTGTGTCATTCATTCATCATAAATGTCAGATGTCTCTGTCAATCAGATGTCAATCTCTGCGTCTTAGTCCACTTCATTCATTCGTTCATCATTCACTCACGATGTGAAAATGTTCGGAATTTCCATTTATTGAATTTGTGGGATTTAATTAGAATTTTAATCGTTCTAAACCGTAGTTGACTGTAATTTATTAATCTGATTAGATTTATATCAAAAACAATGGGGACTAACGGGAACGGGAGGCGAGAAGGCGCTAATTTGCCTTATGTCCTCCGCCGCCCCATTGAAGAAGGCGATTGTATCAACGATATGGAAAGCCCGGAGCTGGATTTTATTTACGACGATTGTGATTCTCAAACAAATGAAATAGCTGAACTGTACAGTTACACGGAGCACCCGGAATTCCAGCTTAACGTAAAAGCTTTCGAAGATATCATGGAGGAGTTCAATTACCCTCCCAGTTGGCAGAGATTGACAAACAAACAACAACGAACAGTGATCATGAAGTTGCTAGAGCACCTAGATGTAGCAGTGAGTGATATTCGGATGCGTGCGACGAGGTGTATATTCTACCTGGCGCAGGGCTGCTGGGCGGAGATGCAGTCTGACGCCGAGCAGGCACACTGGGCTCGAGTGAACGTCATGACTCTTTACGATATGGGAACGTTCCCTGCCTTTGTGGAATTACTCAACCTTGAGATTGTGAGGAGCAGTACTGCTATAGCTTCAAGGAAATTAGCAGAATCTCTTGCAGACTCCACCAATTTGCGTGTCATATTGTCTGTCCTGTATTTAATCACAGAATACATGAGAACTGAAAAAGACAACCCTGAATCAGAATATGCCCACTTAGTAAAGAATTTCAAAGAAGAACTTGGAACACCCTTTGGTGAAGAACTATTACCAGTAAAGCTTCTTAGTATGGTGACACATCTGTGTGCAGGAACCACTCCACACTTCCCAATGAAAAAAGTTCTACTTCTTTTGTGGAAAGTGTTGCTTGTGTATCTGGGTGGCTCAAAAGAACTCAAAGAAAGAAAATTTAAGTTAAGAGAAAATAATGGATTGCCACCACTAGTTGAGGATACATTGGAAATAATAAAAGGGATGCGAGCCAGTTCCCCGCCACCCAGTGCTGCAGATGTGTTGGAAAATCAAAATCCTGCTAAAAGGAAAATAAAAAGACAGGCTTTCATGAAACAAACTTCTTTAGATGAATCCGATGAACAAATATTTGTTGATAAAGAAGAAACTGGAAATGGATCTGAAGATTACTCTATGGAGTTTCAGACTAGGCCAGCTGATGGCACTAGAGGCGATAACAACAAACAATGTAACATGTATGATTACATGTATTTCAAACAGTTTGACAGTCCACCTCCACCACCACCTCTGCCAAGAAGTTTGCCATGGCAGTCTAAAGTGCGACAGAAGGACATTGATATGTTTTTGGATAATGTCAGGATTAAATTTGTTGGATACTCATTACCCGGAGACAGACAAACAATAGCAGGCCTGCCTCAACCAATTCATGAGGGCATAGATATACTAAAGAAACACATGTACACAAGCTTGTCCGAAATACAAGCTGACAGAGAGATTGAAATTGCACGTAGTCCACTTACAAAAGGTGAGAGAGAAGTAGAAGAGACAGAAGCTGAGGTTTTGTACAGAGCTATGTTGCCAAACTTACCGCAATACATGATTGCTCTACTTAAGATTCTACTCGCTGCTGCACCTACGTCTACAGCTAAAACATACTCAATCAATATCATGGCTGATTTACTACCTGAAGAAATGCCTATGACAGTTCTACAATCCTTAAAATTGGGTATTGATGTAAATAGACACAAAGAAATAATTGTCAAAGCAGTCACAGCCATATTACTCATGTTACTAAAGCATTTTAAACTAAATCATGTATATCAGTTTGAATTTATGTCTCAGCATCTGGTTTATGCAAATTGCATGCCACTAATACTCAAATTTTTCAACCAAAACATTTTGTCATATGTTGGAGCTAAGAATACCATACCCATCTTTGACTTTCCTGCTTGTGTGATTGGAGAGCAACCCGAATTGACTAAGGAATGTTTGGATATTGGAGATTCGTCAGTTCCATACTCATGGAGAAATGTGTTTTCATGCATAAACTTGCTGAGAATTCTCAATAAATTGACCAAATGGAAAAATGCAAGAATCATGATGCTTGTTGTATTCAAGAGTGCACCAATTTTGAAGCGTACTCTTAAAGTGAGGCATGCTCTTATGCAATTTTACGTTTTGAAACTACTCAAAATGCAAACCAAATACTTAGGCCGACAGTGGAGGAAGACAAACATGAAGACAATCAGTGCTATATACTCCAAGGTTCGTCATAGGCTGAATGATGATTGGGCTTTTGGTAATGATGTAGATGCGAGGCCCTGGGACTTCCAAGATGAGGAGTGTGCTCTGAGAGTGAGTGTTGACCGCTTCAACAACCGACGGTATGGCACTGGAGGTGAAGCAGAAATAGATCTGACTCCACTTGAAACAGATATTAACAGTATTCTTGAGGCCAACATTGATCTCGATGAAGAATTTAAAGAAAACTATGAACTATGGCTGGAACAGGAAGTTTACAATAACGAAATAAATTGGGATATATTATTGACAGCGTAAATCACAATATGCTAACCAGTTTTATAATTTGTTTATTGAAGTTTCTTATAATGAATCCCTGATAGATTGAAATAAAAAATATCAATGTACGTACGTAAATAATGTATTTTAAAGTTGCATCAAACAGGGATAAAATGGTTTTATTCTTTTTGTACTGTTTTTACTATAAAAAGGTTTCTTTTGCTTCAGATAAAATATATTTTAACTTACTTCATTTGTGATTTTATAGTATAATTTTAAATTAACTATATCATGACAGTATTTATAGTATTCGAGCATGTTTATCAAATTTAAATAGTAGTTATGCATGAAATTGACATGTTTAATGTGCAATTTATGCTTAGAGTAGAAAGGTGTCTCAATTCATGTGTAAACAAACTGATTATGAATCTTTTGAACATTAGAAATGTATTTGTGACTCCACATTGTTTTGTTACTCTCTAGCTTTGTTTAAATATCATGTATCTAGTAATCGAAATAATGAAATTAATTTAAACCTCTTAAGCCTTTTATGATTTTCTAAAGAGACAGTAATGTATAGTTACATCTAAATAAAATTGTATGGAGACTTTTTGAATTTATTATTTATGTAGTTGAAATATTTTCATGTCCTTTTTTTTTTTTTTTTTTTCCTAACTTAACTGTTGAACACCACAGTCATGACACGAATTTTTATTTGATTGAAACTACATCGATATACATGAAAAGCTGTTAAAAGAGCTAATATTTTATAACTTTTACAAAACTGACATCAGTGAGCGAGCTGTTATTATATAGTAGTTCATCAATGACTGACATTGAGTTCGTGACTGTACAACTCTGTCAGTAAGTTTTTTTTTACTTAAACTATTTAATAAATGTGGTAAAGCATGTCGTTTAGGAAAGAAAAATATTTTATCGACGCAATAAACGGTATCAATCAAGGCGGGCCTCAGGTTTAAGGTGAACACACCGAACGAAACGATTTTTTGAATTCTTTGTATGAAATTCATGAAACCGCGCACACTTCTCCGCGTTGAATCGTCCGTCCCGGCAACTCGGATGACTCGCCGGTACATCTTACTCACTCTCACCTTTAGCTGTCCTGTCACTAATAGCGCATAATCTCATGAGACAGCATATATTTCTTTGACGCGGTCGATTCTTTCGGCACGGTCGATTTGTCCGGTGCGGATGTGTGTGCGAACTGCGAGGCCTCCTTGACTTCGATTCGCTCGGCGCGTTCGGCTCGGATAAGTGTGCGTTCACCTTTAAGTGTAAAAAAATAAAAAAGCACGTTAAGCAGTTGGTCCCGCCCGGCTAATATCGGTTGATATTACTTGCTTGTAAAAATGGCTTGGCTTGATAAAATATGACAGCAAGGTTGGTCGCTTGCCTTGCAAACACCCCTCCGCCAATCCGCACTGAGCCCGCGTGGTGGAGTATGTATGGCTCATACTACCTCACATTTGATGTAAGGCCTTTGCCCAGCAGTGGGATGCTTACAGACCAACGTTAGTTTAAGTGTAAAATGTCAATAATGTCTATCGAAATCGATCTTCTTCGACGAAGAATCATTTTTAACACTTTCCAGGGCGGTGAACGGCTATAGCCGTATAACAATAGAAGTTCTATTGTGTCTGGGATACCGCGCTGGAAAGTGCTGACTTCAAAATGAAGAGGTATAATTTCGACATTTTAATGTGATACTTATTATTGGAATTGGTTAATAGGATGGTGATCTAGCTAGCATCCAACCAAGCACATGTGCAAAGTTTCAAAAGTGTGGTTTATATGTATGTTTTTATAATCTGTATCCCAAAAAACTGATTACTTATTCATAGTAAGTAGGAAGGCGCTACGACCTAATAATGAATCAAATGAAATCACTAACAGCGAGACTAATAAACGCAATTTCCCTAATAGCCTGTGCAAGGTGGCATGTTCCCACGTCAAACGTCTACGGGATGACATCCGAACATTTGTATTCCAACAATGGACCCTTTACAGCTCGGTAGGGCACTTAAGCAGCGGGGGGCGGCATAGAGCTCTTAAGGGGATGATAATAACACCGCGATATTTGATACTGCGGGTAAAAGTGTTTGGATTTTTTAAGATTTTCTTCTTAAAGTCTCGTCATAGATAGGTGCTAACTGCAAACTTAGCTATAGCAAGTATAAACCTACACACGATCTAACTAAAAACGATATCGCAGTACTTACGTTGCTAGTTAAGGGGGTATACAATTGCAAGTAATGGCTTAAGTTCCTATTTGCTTGCTACCTTACCCGGTAATCTGCTTAAACTAATCCCAGTACTTACTTCTATACTACCTAGGTACTTAAACGAAACTATGCCAAGCAAGTGGATGTAGCCCTAAATGACACCTGCCGGGTCATCACTGGTTGTCTAAAACCTACCCCAGTGTCAATGCTATATCCACTAGCTGGTATAGCACCTCCGGAAGTCCGCAGGGCTGTAGCTAGCTCTACTGAAAGGGCAAACGCAGATCGCGACTCACGGCATCCTATGCACGGCTACGTCTCAGTGCCGCAAAGGCTAAAAAGTCGTCGCAGTTTTATTAAGTGTGTCGCCCCACTTTCTACCGAACCCGCACAGGCCAGACGTGATCTTTGGCGCGAAAAAGCTTCTCTGCCTACTCCCTTTGTCCCACTTGCCGAGAATCTCCCTCCTGGACATGATCTACCATGGCCGATCTGGAAGTCCTTAAACAGGCATCGGACTCAGGTTGGCCGAAGTAAGGAGAACATGGCCAGGTGGAGATTTTTGGCAAGCTCCGATGTGGACTGTGTTTGCGGTGTAGTGCAAACTATGGCACACTTAACATCGTGCCCGGCGTGCCCCAACACCTGCACGCCAGCGGATTTAATGAAATGCAGTCGATCCGCAATACAAGTGGCTGAATTCTGGGCTGCTACGTTGTAATTTATCCATTATAATTCCTCCATATGGGTTTCCATCGACACGCTAAGAAGAAGAAGAATGAAACTATATCGCAAAATCTTGTTAGGTACATATTAATGAACTCGGAACTGCTGAACCGATTTTCGTGACTGATTACGTTTTTATTTAAGACGAAAGTTAAAGATGTCACTCAGTCACATACTCAGGTACCTAGATGCATACCTACTACAAGATTGTAATAGTCTCGAGTGTTACACCCGGTCACTAGCCATTTGGAGCAGAGCAGTTAAAATCTTGCTCTGTAGATTTTCCGCTTCGTAAACCGAGAAAACAGCGTTCATCGTGATGTGCACGCGCACTCAGATTGTTCATTTTGCGACAGTTTTTCTGCGAGTGACAAATCCGACGATGTGCATAAAAAGTTTATTTCTCCTGTTAGTTTTTAAATCAGTGTTTTCTTCGAAAATGTTTGACAATGAGCTTAACGTGAACGATATTTTGCGCAATGATTTGATGCCAACTTTCTTCATGCTGAGCGGAGAAGATAAAATAAAGAACGGAAGTATTTTTGGCAGCGCAGAAGAGAGGACCATTGATAGTGGTGAAGATATAGAAACGAAAACTATGAATGGATCCATTGACGCTGCTTTGTCTACTTTGACTTTTCACAGGTTTGTGTAATAGATACTAATTACTATTATGTACTCTTAATTTTTTTTGTCGTTTCAACCTATTTATTTTTCTTCTCGTAAATTTCATAAAACTCAAAGCACACCTTCTTACCCAGCGGGCTAGAGGTCACCTATTTTTAACCCTACACAAAAAAATATGTAATAATACCGTATGTGTGTCCTAACGGGTAAACCGATTTGGATGCGTTTTTTACTGCCGATAATATTATTGGAAAGTGCTCGTTTCTGTTTCACATGATATGAGCAACGGTAAGGACAATAACAATGAAACAATAAGAAGGAATAGCAAAACTGCAGCAACGTAGGCAAATTGCCTAAACTTTGACAAATTAATTGAACCCCCTATAACAGGGATGCACAGACCGCGGCCCGCGGGCCGCTTGCGGCCCGCCGGTCGAATACTGGTGGCCCGCCGACAGCAAAAATAATACTCTCGTACATTCGAAAAATATTGAATTCTATTCCAGAATAAAACCAAAAAAAATATGTTCGAAAAGTAATTTGAATCTCGCGCGCGCGCTCTTAAGTGCACGAATTCCCGATTGCTCGCGGAGGTAGATACACGAAGCTTCCAGAGTCGGTTTCGAGATTTCTCCAGACAGTTTTCGACTCTATACGCGCGGTATAAAAGCCACGCTAACCGCAGCGACCGATAGTTCGGTTTTAGTTTGAGTGAAGTGTCAATAGTTCTAGTGTAGATTTTAACTCGACTAGCCGGTGTCATATATTTTGATCCACATTCAACGTAGATTTCCCGTCAAGTGCCGTGTATAATTGTGTTGTGAAATCGTAAGTAAAACTCTGTTATTAATAAGTGTTTCCCTACCTATTTAAATCAATCTACCTAAATAAAAAAGGATGGGTAATTTAAGTAGGTACTGTAATTGTTTTTAGGTGCTGTGTTAATCCTAGCCAGGATTAGAACGCAACATGGACAAGCCAGGACCTAGTAAAAAACGTAAGGTTAAAGATGAAAATTGGCAGTTTCAAGAAATTTGGACTAAGAAATACTTTTTTGTATGGTCGCATAATAAAGTCGTTTGTTTAATTTGCAAGAATTCTGTTGCGATTGCAAAGGAATATAATGTAAAAAGGCACTATGAAACGCAGCATCCTACTTTTACCAAGTTTACAGGCGAATTAAGAAAGCAAAAAATGTTGTCTTTAAAACGGGAGCTTATTGGTCAGCAAGCTATGTTTACAAAACCCATCCAAGATTCAGAAACAGCTACAGAAGTTAGTTATGAAATTTCTCGAATGATAGCAAAGCGCAGTCGCCCCTTCAATGATGGGGATTTTGTAAAAGAATGCATAGAAATTGCCGCTAAGAAAATGTGTCCAGAAGCAGCAAAAAAGTTTGAGAAAATTCAACTGAATCGTATGACTATCCAAAGACGTATTATGTCTTTGTCAGGTAATATTGCGGAACAATTAAATGAAAAAACTAAGATCATTGAATTTTTTTCATTAGCACTCGACGAATCCACTGATATTACTTCCACAGCTCAACTTCTCATATTCATACGAGGTGTTACTCAAGATTTTGAAGTCTTAGAAGAGTTGTTAGGAATGTGTTCATTGAAAGGTCAAACCAGAGGAGTTGATATACTCAATGTACTTTTGGATGAGTGGTCAAAAACTGATTTGGACTTATCAAAATTATCGGGAGTTGCCACTGACGGTGCTCCTTCGATGATTGGTGTCAATTCTGGGCTAGTTACTTTGCTGAAAAAGCATATGCAAGAAAAAAACATAAACGCTGAAGATCTCATGCAGTTTCACTGCATTATACACCAAGAAGCCCTCTGTTCTAAAAAAATTGAATTTCAAAATGTCATGAAAGTGGTAGTTTCGACTGTAAATTTCATAAAATCACGAGGACTCAATCACAGGCAATTCAAACAATTCCTTGATGACATCGAAAGCGAATATGGAGATTTACTGTATTATACAGAAGTAAGGTGGCTAAGTCGTGGATTGACCCTGGAACGATTTCTAAATTTAATAGAAGAAATTGGAATATTTCTGGCGGAAAAGCAAAAGGATGTCCCGGAACTTAAAAATCCTGATTGGTTGTGTGATTTGGCTTTTTTAGTTGACATTACAAATCATTTGAATGTCTTGAACACACGGCTTCAAGGCAAAAATCAACTGATATCCCAGCTCTACGCTCACGTATCATCCTTTCAATGCAAGCTGACACTTTTCAGATCGCAATTGAATTCTGGAAATTACAATCATTTTCCGAATTATAAGAAAATGGCTGAAAAATTCAACAAAACTGCGATTAATTTCAGTTATGTAGAAAAGCTAGATATTTTGATTCAATCTTTTCAAGAAAGATTTTCGGAGTTTAAAAAAGTGAAACCTCTGTTGGACATATTCAGCAATCCTTTCACGATTTCAGTTGAAAATGCGCCAGAGTCAATGCAGTTAGAAATTATCGACATTCAAAACGACCAAGATTTACACAACAAATTCAACGAAGGAGACTTGCTGAACTTTTACCGCTGCATTGATAAAAATACGTACAAAGAGTTGCGCATAAACGCTCTGAAATGTGCCAGCTTATTTGGTTCTACCTATATATGTGAACAAACCTTTTCAATACTAAATAATAATAAAACAAAAAATCGAAACCGCCTTGCAAATGAAAGTTTGGAAGCAGTTTTACGTGTTGCTACAAGTAAATTTGAGCCAAATATAAAAAAGATTGTAAGCACTATGCAGTGCCACGCTTCAAATTAATAAATTCTTTTTCAATTTTAATACATAATTATCAATTCTTTATTGTCTTTAATTACCTATACTTCTGGCGGCCCGCCATCAGTTCATAATTTGCCCGAGTGGCCCCTAGTCTTAATAAGTCTGTGCATCCCTGCCCTATAATAAGTGATCAGCAAGTACCTAATCTTTAAATCCATTATAGGCAGATGATGAACGAGTACCACTGCCGGAACTACGTAGCCGAGCAAATTCTAGAAGAGATGGGCAAGGGGGTGGTCCAGAACCGGCTTGGCAGACCCTTCGAAGTGGAAGGGATGCATGAGGTGACAAGGCGATCATCAGACATCAGGAACAACGCACTCTATGACATAGGGTCTGCGAACTACCAGGAGTGGCTTGCCAAGTTAGTAAACCAACGGTACACACTGAATTGCATTAGGCTTAAGACTTGTAGAAATTAATAAAGACTTTCACTATCCCGCTTGGATATTTTCTATTTAAATTTATATGAAAGCCTTAGCACCTCTAAACCAAAGAAAGAACTACCTACTTACGAGTAGGTTTAGTGCCTCTCTGGCGTCTAATCACTTTAAGATCCAAAATCGCTTGCACCTAGCGTCATCTTTTGTTTGAAGTGATATCACCTGATTTCTTGAGGGAGTATAAAACAATATTTCAACTAAGTTTTTCAATCCTGTTTGTTATGTTAGTATACTCGTACATTACTCATTTGCAGCCAAGTAGCCTTAGGTACCTACATAAAATAGGTTAGTTCGTGCCTATGTGCGGTACCGTACCTGCTTACTCGAGAGAATATACTTACTCAATAAGTACATACTTACTTACACATTTAACGACCCAGTAGCAGAAAACTATTCGGTACATCTAACTAACTGGTAATGACGTGCTTCTATGTTAACACTTCCGGGACAGTGCCCGCCTACAGGCGTGAAAACAATAAAACATCTATTGTGTCTGGATTAGTGTCCCGGAACGTGTTAAACGCTCAGGGATCGCCGGCGGTCGCGTAAACAAAAGAATGACAAAAGAATGTTGTTAAACACATCCGTGATGGTTAAGATAATGTCTTCTATGATATCCTTACTAAGCAAACAAAAATTTTCAGGATAGCAGCAATAAACAATGGCTACCGTCAGTTAGGTTCGGTGCCAAGCGACGCGGGGGGCAATTTCTCGTTTCCCACCGCCGCTGATTCGCAACCCCGAAACAAGTACGAGGTGTACGAACCGGATCATGACGCCACTTACAGCGAGCCAGACGGATCTTATCACGATATATCTAAATATAGTAAGTTTTTACAGTTTGTACAGACAGTTTTTACAGTTTTTTGACAGTTGACAGTTTTCTGCAGTTTTTGGAGTAGCTATGCGTTTAATCATTAATCTAACTTATTGCAGTTTGAACACAACACAAGTGTCTTTGATTGCGTGAGGTTTTTAAGGGGAACTACTACTATGTTTAACGACTTCTGATACTAACTGTATGGATTGTTGCTGCTCTTTTTAATGTTGAATCGAGTACTTGCATTCGAATAATAAGTGCGTTGTATACCATTAACTTCCAGTACTTAAGTACTTCCAGTACTTACTTTTTCTTGTCAAGTTTGTTTAACTCTGATAACTTCACTAATTAAATTACTGTTTCTTTATAGTTTATGTGCTTTTTCTCATACTTATTTCCTCAGGTGGTGGCTACGAATACTCCATGCCACCCCCTCCGCCGCCGCTGTACCATCATCCATCATCGCAAGAGCCTGAACACGAAGAATACGAAGTCGAACGCGATGGACACGGCTTGGGCATCCAGGAGCTGTTCGATATTTCGCTAACGGGAATTGCGTTCCTGTCGTTTGGCATGTTCGTGCTCCAGGTGCTTATGTGCATTACAATGGTGAGTCTTTACGTTCTACAAATCCTTATGTGCATTACAATGGTGAGTGAGTATTATGTCCTACAAGTCCTTATGTGCATCACGATGGTGAGTCATCATAGGTAGTTTGTTTAACAGTTCGAGGTGGAACGTAATGCACATTATGGTGGTGTTTTAAAGTAAGAAATAGAGCGCGATAACCATGGTTTCAACATCACGGAGTTCTTCGATATCTCGCTCACGGGTATCGCTTTTTTATTTTTTGGCATGTTCTTGCATATGTGCATCACGTTGGTAAGTCTTTGTCCAACTAACAGTCCTTAAATGCAAGTGAAATTTCATTGAGAGTCTATCTTTACAGTTATTTTAACAGTACGAGGAGGCACGCGATAGTTTATATCCGTTTTACCATGGAGTCTGTAAAGTAAGTTTAACTGCAAAGTCTGTACTGGCATCGCGGCATATATCGTTTGGCATGTTCGAGCTGCAAGTCCTAGTGTTCATTATGAAGGTTAGTCGTTAAGTTCTACAAAAACTTATGTATGGTACAAGAGGGGATAGGAAAATTGTAATAATTCTGTAAATTATAATGTGGTACATATACTTTATTTAAATTTGAATAAGTAATCAGGTAGGTACTTTAATTTTTTTTTCTTAATTATTCATTTTTTTTTCAGAGTCCTCAACAGCCGCAAGTAATGCAGATGGTCGACAGCGGTGACTCCGTGAATGTGGACGATATTTTCCGCTTTAAGCGGGACACAGAGCACAAGCGAAGCACTGTGACTACCATGAACACCCTCGCTAAATACGCTCTCATAGCGCTAAGGCCGAAATCTACGGAATGTTTGTACAGAGCGCTGTGTTTGGGAAATAAGCATGCAAGGGAAATACGCGATAGCAGCCGCTATTGGCTACCTGTTTGGCAGTGAGTACATAATATCTTAGTGATAATATTCTGTCCCTGTTACACTCTCATAGTGCTGAAGTTCGCGGAGTCTTTATACAGAGGCACATAGCTCAGTGTTTAGGACTCAAGGTATTAAGCACGCGCGGGAGATACGCGATAGTAGTCGCTTTAAGCTACTTGCCTAACAGTAAGGACGTACATATCATTATACACTATCAATGACCACCTCGCCAAGTGAGCACAAAAAGTTCTGCTCCTACCTATTCGTAAACTTAAGCAATTAAGTAAATAGTACCTAAAGTTTAGGTTGCTGCTACAATTGCTTCGCTAATTGCTGTAGACATTAGGTTTAAGCTTGTTATTTTGTTTTATGGTAAAACCAATCACATTATTTGTTACGCCTTGCAATAAATAATACTGCACATTCATTGCTACATAATATTGGATTGTGCAATTAGCCCTAATTATTTGTGTTCAACGTCACATATTGATGTACTTTATAGCCCTGCTAGGGCGACTGACACTCAGTAGCTAATGACGTCATTGATACATGGATCACACTCGTAAGGCAACAGTTACACCACCACCATCAGTCTGGCGTCAGTCTATCCCATCAGTCGGGACTGACACTAGTATTATGAGCAAATTTCACGGTTTAATTTTCATCACCCTTTCAGTCCATGTGGGTTACACGATCATTTTCACATCATTCTGAACAGACTTATAGGCTCGACTGACGCTAGTCTGATGGTATGACGTGCGACAGTTGCGCTGATATGACAACAGCGTCGCTGTTTTTTACATATCCGCTGCTAGGCTGCTACCGAGCTGCTGTCGCGCTACTGTCGCTGTAATGTGCAGGCACACTATGCGGCAGCTGACGACATCACCGCCACATGATCACACTCGTTGTCGGCAGCGCGGGCGTGGCGTGGTCGCGGGGGCGCGCCCTCGGAGCGCTGAGGGCGGCGGCGCTGGGCCTGGGCGGCGCCCACTGCGACGCGCTCTACCCGCCCGCCCACTGTTCCCGCGCCTAGCATTCGGCAGCTGATGACGTCACTGTATTGGAAGACGTTGGGATGTTACGTCAAGCAAGAAATTGAATGTGTTTTTGTATGACGAGTATGTAGAAGAGTTATTGAAAGTAGTGCTCTAGCTTAAATATTTTAAGTAGTTGTAAAGCTAATTACTGAAGTAACAATTTAATAAAAGATAGATTTCCTTAAATTGTAAAACTCAATTTGTGTTGGAATAAGAAATACAGCTGTATATTATATTACTATAACATTTTATTGCACATTATCATACATATTTAACAATTAATAACTAACAATTATTTATATTCACAGGAAAGGACTTAATTATGATTAGTTTTTACATTGATCTTCTAGAATAATCTACTAAGCTAGAGTCTGTGCGTACAACGAACCGTGTTGGTTTTTGAGCCTTCTTCTTAGTACCGCTTTGCAAATTTGCATTTAATAAAATCAAAAGAAAACCATGTGACAGTACCAACACGAATGTATTCTTGGGATTTTCATACAACATGTCGAACAGAGTTTTCCTGTCATTACTGAAGATTTATTAACCATGGTTAAGCATCGTCATTAATTTACTAAATACATCGCTTATAAAATGCCACCACCATCATCCTTAAATAAATAAATATTTTTTTTAGTAACATTACATATACTTATCATAGGCGATATGTCAACATTTTCGATGCATTTTTATAACTAGTTTATCACGACCACCAAGTTGGCTTCCTAGATGCTATCGTAATAAGTATTTAGCGCTATTTAATTGTGTCTTCCGCAAACACATCACGTTGCCAACAAAACTTATCGTGTTGAGCAACGCAATTAACAATATTGATTGCTGAAAAACAAGGAGTAAATTGATTGAGCTTCGAATTAAATATCTAATATTTATACGCTTGCTAAATGTTTGACACATTATCTTTGATTTTAATAGGACACAAGGTGACAAATCTAACACGGTGGGCTAGAACCAATTGTGTACTTTTCGCTAAGCCATAAAAATAGTTAACACTCTAATAAAATTATGATGGTTCGTAGACTGTGATGAAATCACTGTGTACTTAAGCACAGTTACGGTCATTAAGAATTCTGAATGAATTAGTGGCACTTAGGTACGTGACTATTGAATGATACATCTACAGACATAAATGTTAGATACATGTTTTCCGAAAGTGAGAATGTATTCGATGGATACCTTCTTATTTTCAAACTAAGTTATGATTAACAATAACTAGGTACTTAATGTTTGTAAAATTGTTTACGTATTTCCTAAACGTATTAAAAAAAAGTTATGTACAATGGATACTTAAGATATTTACAATAACATATTATAACCATTTTAATACTGATATTTTTTGCACGGTTTTTTTTTAAATATTTTTTCTACATAGTTTCATGTTTGTCATGGATGGTCTTCGGAACAATCGATTGTGTAATTAAATAGTCACCATAGATATACTTAATTGTGATTACAATACAATTAATCAATTATGTCAATTTACCTATACACATTTAAATAAACAAACATAATACTTACATACAAACCTTTAACGTTGCCTAAGGAGGAGAAGATGGTAACGTCACGGGTGTAAATACGCAACCCAATGGAGGATAGCCATACGGGCTCAAAAGCGAATAGGCCTGAGGCGCGTGTCCAAAAATTTGACCTGGAAACAGACCCTGCCGCTGCGCTATCTTCAATCTCGAAGTCAGCTGCTTTTTCCACTTCGTCCTTCTATTCTGGAACCACGTCTTTATCTGTACTTCTGTGAGGCCGAGAGCTTTTGATAGCTCCATTCGTTTGGACACGCTGAGGTACTTATCCAGTTTGAATTCGGCTTCCAATCTTTCCAGTTGTTTTGCGCTGTATGCTTGTCGCGGCTTGCGTTCTGGACCCACTCGCCGCGGTCTTCTGTTGTTTTTGTCATCTGATAAATTAAGAAAATTAAATGTTATTAGGCCTCCTTTCAACGGTTTTCCACAGCGATCGGTTGTTGTTGTTGTTGAACAGCATGTGCTGTGGAAAGCCGTGGGGGAGGCCCACTGAATAGATAAATCTATTCAGTGGGGAGGCCCATTTTCTGAAGTGGACGTCATTTGGCTGATAATGATGATGATGATGATGATGATGAAATGTTATAAGGTAGTCTAAGAAACAGTTGGGAGAAGTTAGGAGTGGGTGTTAATTCAACAAACAGTTTTTTAAACCGCTTTTGTAATGTTAACGAATTAACAGCTTTTCGTTCACCGCAAAACCAGTTAAATTTTTCAACTGTTTTTTTCAACTATTTCCGAACGCAACGCGTGGAACTCAATGAATATTCAAGCAAAGTCGCTTGACATTATCCGAAGCTGCTTTTTTCTTAACCAGTTGAATTTGATAGCTGTTTTTCATAACGACTTATCTCAACTTCAACTCCTTTTTTAAATTGAATTGAAATAACTGTTTCGTCTAATAAACTGCTACGTCCAAATAATTATGTTGACATTACTGCAAACCACTTGCAATAATACCTATAGAAGTAGAGTCCAAGCACAAAGAATGGGCAAAAATCCAAACGTGTACCTCAAAATGCTTAGTTATGTAAAGATGTATAAAATACTTAATATTTAATTGACTTTATTTCCTAAATACCAAATTACATGTAGGTAGATGTACCCACCGAAAGTGTGGTAGTTATAAAATAAATATTTATTCACCGTTACTGCTCAGATTGTGTTTCAAAAGTTTATATCCACAGTCACCTACGCACACCTATAAACACAAAGTAGCTGCTCTCGCTAAAAACAAATACGTGGTAGAGATTTTTTCGGACTGTAATCGGAATTGTCGCGGGCGCTCGTTAAGTGGCTATAAACACAATCAGCGTGTTTGCCTGCGCCAGCGCATCGTCGCAGGTAGGATAACCGCACGTTACGTAAGTATGTATAAAATCTGGACTCGAGGCTCCATTTGGACAGATAGGTAATATGCTGCGAATCTTAAAATATATTTGTGTTTAAGTAGTGAGTTTTAAATGATGTTTTAGTTTTCCAAGCAAGAATTTCAGAAAAGAAGAAGAAGTATTCACGTCCCACTATGGACGAGACGATGTATTTTCCCCTATTATAGAATTATAAGAGAAGATTTTTTTTTATACTTAGTTAAACTTTATTAAATTAAACAATTACAGAGATTAAAGCGCAATGAATATGAAAGTTACACGTAGGCTTGAGCCATAACAAACAAAATAAGGTGCTTTCCGGGTAAACTTAGGCTCTTGGTCACCCTATTCGCGGCTGTCATCTTATGTCAACAGTTCCACAAGCATTGTAACCGTGTGTGCCGGGCTGCCTGCTAACCGCTCGCTAACTATTTGCTAAGCGAATTGTGATGAGTCCTTGTGTCCTCAGACATCCTCAGTGCAGATTAACAAAATACATATTGCGATGTTTATGTCATAATATTTTATCAAGAATAATTCCAAAGTATTATCACGTAACACAACAAGTTTAATGAGGATAGAACAGGAACATTCATTCGCGAATTTAGAGAGAAACAATATGGTGGTAAGGCCCAATGCCTGATCGATAGTAGGTAATGGTAAAATGTTGTTACTACCAGCGGTTGAATATTTACGATTGTGTGTGTTTTGAAGTTAAAATACCTTAACCATTTTACCATTTCTATCGATGAAGAAATTGGACCTAAGTAAGTTCCTCCAATCGCAATATAAGTACCTATCCTCGCTATATTTTGTATATTTTGTCCCCTATTCCTAAAGACATTACATTCCTGTGACGTTTCACAGAAGTGTTGTCGTGCTGCTAAGGCAGTCGGCAAACAGCGTGCTTTGTGGTGATTATCGTTCGGCAGCTGTTTGCCCACACCTCGGTGCGAAGTCGCGACCTCCACGGTGACACTTCGTCGAATGTCGCATGCGAGACTCCCGCGAAACGGTGGTGTGCTGTCACAATTAGAGCTTAGAGGCTCACATCGTTGAGGTGAAATAGTAAGGCTTATGACATGAAACAGGTAGTGTAAGTCGCAAACTCGGTGAAGTTATAATAACAATAATAGTCCCCGTAACCGATTTCGACTACGTTGGCCAATTATAACGACTAACCGACTACGCGGGACATATTATAGTGCACAAAAGTGTGTGCGCAAACACCGGTGCACTCTCTATTTCTTGCCTCGCACTCTGACACGACCGGAGAGAGATCAGGCGCAGGATCAACGGCTTTACATGCTTTCCTAGGCACGGAGGATAAACTCCGCCAACTTCCAAACTCCGGGCTACCCTGAGAATTTCTGAACAGAAAAACCCAGGTACATGTTTTTAGCCCGACCCGGGGTCGAATCCGGGGACCTCTGGCGCAGCCGTCGCTTCAAAATGCAAAGCAACCCTCTAACCGCTGCGCCACCGAGGCATTTATAATATGGGATATCTAGTAATATGAATCGTCTTCCAAAGTATGCTCTCTGCTCGTCTCATGCCTGGCGAAATGGGTGATGACTGTTTAAGTTGTTTTTTAGGAGTCGCAAAATACGTCTTTTAATTTAAAAAACTTAATACACAAAGGGCTGTTTGAAACTAGCTTTAATGAACCAATAAAGGTTTTATTTCTTCTGTTTCTGCAAAAGAATTAGAATATTTCAAATTATTTAAGAAAATGTGATTACAAATATTTATCCGCTTAAGAATCCGAGACGGGTCGAGTCTTATAACATCGGTCGTTGAACTCTTTTTCTTGACAAAGTTCAATTTAAAAACTTATATTAGTAAAGCTTCATAACACATTGGGACTACCTACACAGTGAAAGAATGCGAGTTTATTTGTCAAAGAAAGTTTGAGTAGACCCCGTCATCAACTATTCCTAGAGATGACACGCTTACACTAATTTTATAGCCACTGAAACGCCTCTCAAGTGTTGACCATAGAGACGAAAAATGACTTGTGGACAAATAATAAAAATGCAAGTACCAGTTACCTAAAGAACCGTCAAATTTATTTGTAACACCTTTTTAACTCTGACTTGCAATAAATATTACTTCAAACTATAGTACTTATATTTGCTTGTTGGCTACTATGATTTTCGATCAGTGGTGATGATTGTCAGTTAGGTTTGAAGTAATAGGTGGTCAAGTTATTTTATTTTACAATTCTTGCAATTCAATTACGCGGATCGATTCTAAGCAGTTTAGTTTGGGAATAATGTGTGTAGGTAATAGATCGAGATTGAAAAACTTGAACCTCATAGGTATTAGTACCTCTTAAGATCTACTACTACGAAGGTACGTTAATTATGTTTATAAGTTTAATATACTCTCTTATAAAACTCCCATAAGCCTTATTAATTTATTTTAAGATTGAATTAATATTTTTTACACAAGTACCTACTTATAATGAATGGCAAACGAACGATCCCCTCGGCATACAAAAAGAAGGACCATAGTGTAAGAGCTAGGTCACATGAATTAGTCAGATCATAGTGAAATTTATCTACCAACGCAACTAATGCCAATAACTTATTAATTTTACACATGTACCACCAATGCCAAACCGTCGGCCAACTTATTTTGGATATTTTGTATAAAAAACCATGAAACACTGTAAATTCTACTTTATTTTTTTTATTTTTTTTTCTACAGTTTTCCAAAGATAGGTCAGGCCAGCTTATAGAGGTAGATAGATATGTAAAATAAGGTCAGTCTGTCTCTTGCACTACATTGCGTGTTGAGACGTGTGAACAGCAACACCCGCCGCCGTCACGCAATCGCACGCATATGCATGCTATACTGTTATTACTATACCCATCTCATAGGGTATATTATATTGCGTAATCAATCAGCCAGCCCTTTTAGATTACGATGCAGATGTGCACGTCCATGACATGTAAGTGGTAAAATGAGTAGTAGTAGTAGATAACAGATACGTTCTGGTATGTAAATTGATAGATTTTCAGAATCATGGCATGCTTCTGTCGATATTGTACGCCTTTTACTGATTTTATATGCAAATTGAACATAGACCTGAATTATATACTACAGTAAATTTGGGAGCAACTCCCTTAGGTTACCTGGATGTTTTCCAGAAGTTTCGAAAATGAGGTTTTTTTTAGATTGTGATGTGCTCTTTTCGAATTTCGACTTTAAAACCTCGTATCTCAGCCGCTAAAATCTTATAATAGCGCCTATTTATAAAATAACTCATTTCCAAAGCTCCGGGAAAAAAATCCAGACCAATTTCTTGGGCCAAAAGAAGATTGCTCAAAAATGGTGACAGGGAGATTTCTCAATAGGGGACTACAAAGTATATAAATTAATTAATTATTTGAATACATTACCAACGAGCGGTATGAATTCTATTATGCAATGTCTGTGGCTTTGTTTTTTTTTAATAGGAACACATATTTTTCTTTTATAAAATGTGATGTCTGAAATAGTCACCTTTATTTATATTAAACCATTACGATGATGATTTAACGTAGTAAGGTGTATTTTAAGTACTGAACATCTAAAACTAAACAACTGAACTGCTAATGAAATGAACAACACAACAACTACCAATGAAATGAAATATAGAGATACCATAAAAAGTAGAAGAGGGCTGATGCGCGGCGAGCCAGTGGGCATACGCATGTCCAGCCAGCAGCCCCGCATCTGTCAGTGCGCTCAGCTCCGGACATGTTGATGATGTCACTGGTACAACAAGAAAAACAAATTATAGTTGTTTTTATAGTGTTTTGTCACTACACAAACTTAATAATATAAATTGCACTTGTAAAAAGCAACTGTGACTCTGTGACAGACGGGGAATCGAATCCCGTCTTCCCCGTCAATTCCCCGTCCCGTTCGATTCCCCGTCACAGAGTCTCAGTTGCTTTTTACAAGTGCAATTTATACAAAAACAATTTATTTAAGGGTTGATTTTTAAAAAGGCAGGTAATTAAATAGCTGACTAATAAAATATAAAGCGAATTTCATTATAAAGGTATGACTGGCAGATTATGATTTTAGTGTACAAACATGATGGTTGTATGAAACATGATCATGAAATTATGGATGAAACATGATCCACACAAAAGATGTTTTTATTGTGAGATTTATTTGAAGAAAAATATGTAGTACCTACCAAGAATTATATTATGAAGAATCTTTACAATTCATTTCAAGTTAGCTAGTTGGCTACTTTAAAAGCAGATTGATCTACTGTACAGAAGAAATTATTGTTTCGGAGCGCACGCTTGCCTCGTTAAAGTCATGAATGGATTTTTTTTTCTTACCATTGTGTTCATCTGCCGTTTCTTCTGTATCATCACTTTCTTCATTAGTGTTCGCAGGATCACAATCATTTGCGTCACATTTTTTATTATTACCTAATATACTATCTATTAGAAAAGTTTTACTTCTACTATTAACTTCACTATTTGACGTAATTTTACTACTATTATGTGGTGGGGTTACACTTACAAAGTTCTTTGGGCAGTGAAAATTTAAAAAGCCTCTATTTAACATGTGATAAGGATTGCTACTGTTTCTTTCACAAAATTCCGTTTCGCCACTATTCTCACAAATAACATCAATAGTTTCATTTTCGCTGTCATATTCAGATTCCGATTCACAGTCGTATTTTCCAGGATTTTGTGTCGCATTTGATTTTTCTATTTTCGGTATAGAATCATTTTCACACGTACTGCTTATATCGTTGGTGTCCATTATTGTTAATTTACGCAAAACTTTGGCAGCCACAAACACACTATCACAACTATTGCAAGAACATAGTCGCTGAAATCCGTTGGTGCAACTAATTCCCCGTATCCGGATTACCGAGATGGTCGCAAACTGATAATTGAATTTGAAAATAGGTGGTGCTGTAGGTACGACCGAGATGAGATGCTGCCACGCTACTGGCTGATAAGATGATGGTGGGGATACCGCCATCTTAAGTGGGAGGAGCCTCGGCGGGTGCCTGTGAAAATTCACACCTTTCTTTTATTTGATAACACGTTATGTCAGAGCTCTTTACCGCACAAAGGCGCTCTAAAAGGTTTTGATGAGCGTCGGATCGAATTGCTCCCACTTTATTGTTTGATCATGTCACCGATTTAAGTGATTTATAGCAGCAGTAGATAATGGAGCGGGGACGAGGTGGACTTGTAGATACCACTAATGTTTTGATGTTGTTGTAATAAAGTGGCTAAGCATCTTCTTTGTGGACGATTTTTGGTTCTTCAATTGGATAAATATTTGGTAGAAAACGCATAAAAATGTCTGTATAAAGAGAAAAGAAAGAAGACAGAGTTCTTCCTTCCATACGTCTCGCCTGCATGGGATAAATCCTTGGCAATAATAGTGTTTTATAAAAGAATTGGACACCAAAGGGCCAATCCTTATGCAGTCAATCCTTGTGCAGCCATTTTTTTCGAATTTATAGGAGTTCTTTCTTTATTAGGGTCAATATTTATGGGTTTCGATTTCTTTCATTCGGTAGATTTTTACAAATAGATATTACTTGATTTTTTGGTGAAACGGTATTATAAATCGTAATCGAATTACTAAACGGGAAAAAGTTCGATTGCAGGTACTCATCGGTGATGTCTAGTTCGCTCTTGCCTGACTCTATACTAAGACAAGGATGACATCGGAAGTCGATGAAAGAGTCACTTCATCCAAAGGATAAATATGCATATGTCTGGGTTGTAACTTTGTGAGAAGGTTATTTATTTCATAAGATTAAATACTACACTGAATACGTAGTAGTTAATCATTGGGATACAATGATTCGTGAGTAGTGAATAACACTCTTTTAGTGAGTGCTTTTAAATAAATGTTGATGTAAGCTTAATAACTACCTCGTATTAATGGAATATTAATACGGAAATATGGTTATTTGCGAGGTGTACTAAAGATAGTTTCTATACATAAAACCCAGTTAGCAAACTTTTGTATGAGTTGCAGAAGATGGTGACCAAGGAGCCCTTGAGCGTTTTTGGTTGTGACTACTGAAGTTAAGCAACCTAAGAATGTCGAACATTGCAAAAAATATTTTTATTACTTTTAAAAACATATCAGTGATTTGAATTAATTTACTATTTAATTTAAAAAAAGTGATAAACAAATAATTACCTATATATGGTCACCTCGTTTTAAGTGATAAATTTAAAGGGCCGATAAAAATCCAACTTGGGTTTTTATCCGCTAGTTTTTGAGAAAATTGGAGGCTGAGGTATTTTTTTTTTAAGATTTTATTTTTTTATAAATTAAGGCTAAGATTAGAGAAGAAGAAGGTTTGGGCATTGAATTGAGAGAGGCGAAGCCGATGACGTACATAACTTTTTTAAATGGTATTGTCTATGTTATAGAAAATAATAAAAATGTGAATCTCTGTTTTCCAAAAAATAATGTTAGCGTACTGTTTCTATGATGTAATACTAAGCCACTGTTAAAGTATTATCACTTAAAATGATTTGACTTTATACAGGTTGAGAGTTTTGTGTTTTTCTTATTGTAAAATGGATCTCCCCAAAAACATTTTGTAAAGTCTCGATGGAGCTGCTTTTTTATATCTAAAAAATAATGAAATCTCGACAAACATTGAAATTTTATAGCAAAAACCGACCCCGCTACGTCGATTATTGTACAAGTAATACGTCGCCATAATAATTATTTACTTACTTTTTTATTCATGTTATTTTGACGTATTCAATTTTGACAGAAAATGTATAGGAAAATTGACAAAGTCAAGAAGTTTAAAAAATCATTAATATTTTTGTTTATGCTTTTTAGGAATGTTTTTCTTTAAATAAATGTACGATGAACAAGTAAAAAGTATTCAGAATAATAACAAAATCAATTTTCTATGATGTCCAATAATCTATCAAGTAGCTGTTAGTGAATCAAGTGAGTGAAGAGAGTGATTCCCCCGAGGGCTTTGTACAAGTTTTTTCCTCTTACGATCAATCGAGTTTTGTATGGAAAATAATAATAAAACGCCGAGGTAGTTTCGTTATGTACTCGTACTAGGCCCTCTTATCGTTGACGTCATTTATAATGACATTTTGACGATGACAGGTTTAGTTTTATTTGTAGATTTCACCTTGGACACTTGATTTTGGAACTAGAAAAGACAACTCGGGCTGCCTAGGCATGAAAAGTGTTTATTATTTTCTTATAAAAAATACCAATTATTATTAAATCACACTGAGATTTCCTAAAGTCCAATAGATTACATGTTTTTAAAACTATTTTTTGAGTCGCTGTAAATGGTCTTGGAATTTTTTGTAAACATCTCTTTTTAGGTTACAGCCAAGACATTAGAGAATTTATTTACTACCTACCTCTTACGTCATTTTCATACATTAACTTCAGTGTATTCGTTTAGGTATCTTGTGCTACGACACGAAATAACTTTCAGAACAAACCTCGTAGCTACGAAATTCGTTGCTCCACCGTAGTAGCGCTACGAGCTACGAAGCGAGTACGTATTATTTCAAAACCTTGCCCACAGATGACGCTCTACAAAGCAAGTTTAAAAAAAGCTTACGTATATTTCGTGCTTTATGAGAAGCTTTAATAATGAAATGAGTTACTTATGCTCATAAGAGATGGCGTGGATAGTCCACAATATGGTAACATTGAAACGATTTTATGTTCGGGACCACCAACCTGTTGAAACTGCAACTGGGGCACTATGTTGGCTGTGGAGTAAGCATTATGAATTTAGTAGCGACGTTAAAAGGAATGGTTTACGTTTTAGTAGAGTTTTCAGTTATATTCCGCTAATGGTGTGCGTACCTGTTATGAATTATGATTTCATATGCCTGTTTGTTTCACTCGTTGCACTATGCGGAAACAGTTTCTTTTGTACGTGTAGAACCATTTTTGATTATATAGTTGACGGGTAGAGCATTTTGCTGAAGCATGTATAGTACAACCGCAGCAACAGCATATCGTTTAAAAGGGAACAATGAAACAGGCATAAATAATTAATCACGAAAAGTTTACTCTCCTTTTGAGTTTTACCTTTTTTAACTCGTCAAGTATGTGTAAACGAGACACAATAAAAATTCGATTGTTATGCGACTCTCGGCATTCGTTTGATACCTGACTGATTAAAGCTTTTTATGATTTGTTCAAAATATATCCGACTATGTTGTCGACTTTTGAGTGACTTGCCATATTATAATATAGAGTACTTCATTAGCAAGATACAATACCGGTGCATGATGAAGTGAGATATTCGTAAAATATTTACTCATTCGTACAAAACATTCTGTATGAATACTGTAAAATCTGTAGCTACGTTCTGTAGCTTGTTGGTTTAGCAACTAAAACAATCCGGCTCGTTTTTTAAACTGGCATGACGTCACTCCACACTCGCAGAGAGCCTGACAGTACACGATAAGGGGTTTATGGAGCCGACTCTCTGTTTGTGTTTATAGTTCTCACAAACAGTAGTGCTTAAATTATGTTACGCGAATCAAACAGCCAACATGTGTGAAGTTAGGGGTAAGAAATAAGGACGTATATTTATCGGACAAAATTTTCAAAATAAGATAATGCAGATTGCTATCATATCGTCTAGATAGATCTTTTTCAGAGATTATTTAGATTATATATTCGTGAGTGAGTGAACGCGCTGACTCTAATTTACCAAATATGATTATTTATTTTACAAATAACATTCCATGTTACTGGTACAGTACGATAGCGATAGGTTAAGCAAGCAGTAATTGCCTGGGTCAACATAAGAGTCACCTGCCACAGTGAATTTTCGAAGTAAATTATATAAAAGCCAATTTTTTAAGCAGCACATAACAACAATAACTTGCCAACCCTGTTTTTAATGAAGTGAAAATCCTTCCTGGCTTGTTCTCACTTTACGCCATATATCAGGGTTGCGGGCGGGATCCATTTACACCTTTGTCATAGATAACTTGTCAGATAACGTTTTATTCAATAAAATCGGCGCAATCTTTCTTGCTCGACACATAAAACTCTTAACGAGATACGAAAAGGGATCTGTTCTTTTATGAACCATTAATTCCAATACAAAGACCCAGTTGCGTATCGATAGTTAACTCATTCGGTAGCAGAGGCGGAGGCGGAGTTGCGTTTTTACAACCCTAATTTGAACCACCAAGAGCTGGCAAAGTATACTTCGAGTTAGTGGAGCTTAAAAATTAGATAAGTATTTAAACACTCAGGGATCGATAAACAGTCGCGTAAACAACATATGACAAAAGAATGATGAAGTGATAAACACATCTGTGAGGGATAAACAAGTTTTAAACATTATATATACTCGTAGTTTGGCGTTGTATTCAAAACATTAGTTACCTGCATCGTTCAATGCACGGTTTGATGAATAGCGACATCCATTCTGTATTGGAACCATTAGGATTGCTTCACGTGGGTGTTGCTACCGTTTTCTATCACTACGGATATACCTTTAACACTTCAACGTTCGAAATAGTTTGCAGCACAATATGAAAATTTTACCCTCAAAATAATACCATTTTATTATACCGTCGGCTGAATATTGTGAGTGTAAATTGCAAATAGAAAAAAAAATCAGTTTTTTTCTGGCTTTTTAAAGTCACTAAGACTTATATATAAAGCACCTCACCACACAAGCTCACCCAGAAACCTATTCACTCGTGCCCTAAAGGCTTAAGGCTAGAAGCAAGGTCTTCATTTCTCGTGAGAATTTATGCTATTCTGCCTGTAGTTATATTATTCTTAACATAAATTGTTGATCAGGTAATAATTATTTACCTGAAGTTTATCTGGAGGATCAATTATACAAAACCGGGCGAGTTTTATGTTAAAGTTATTATTTTTCTGTAAAATTGAAACCTAAGTCAATTCTTAAACTAGAAACATAGTTTTAAACTCAACTATTTACTCTCTAATTGCTATTTTTAGTTCCTAGCTGTATCTACAAAGCAAAACCGTCCTATACAAATGCAGCCTGAAACCAATCTTATTTCACTTTCAAATGTTCGAGATTATTCAGTGTCGGGTAAGCGGCGAGTGTCGAATGTCCCTCAGGTGACAAGGGTATAAGGTTTGGCGGGTTATCGATAAACTACAGAAGGGCTATTACGTAACTGGTGAACTAGGCGACGCGATTGCAATGTTTGGTAAGTCTGGGGTAAGCGCTGGAGTGACTCAAGTGGGCCCGATTATTTGTCAGCGCTGTAACCACAGCTGTAAATTGAACTATTATTACTAATGCAATTGACACCACGAACAAATTTTCTTGCGCCATCAATGGACGCCACTTGTCATCATCTCATACAAATGGTTTTATATTCGAAATTCATATTTCAAAAAACGCGTCATAATCTTGTCGTCGTATTTGCGACACATTTTTGCTAAGCATAGCTTCTCTATACGTGGTAATAACAACTCAGGCCCTGTGATACAATTTAAAGATGAGCCACCGTCAACAGTGCGTTCTTCATGATACCTACTGTCTGTCATAAGGTCTCTTAAGCTCTGACTCTGACTAAAATTATGATATTATCAATTTAGACTGCATCTTTATAATATGCCCGAAATGGGTAAACTGTTGACACATTATTTTATTTTTATAACAACTATTGTACACAGTTTTGAGACAATAAATGTTTATCTTATCTT
Organism: Pyrausta aurata; assembly: GCA_963584085.1. Lineage (NCBI taxonomy): Eukaryota > Metazoa > Arthropoda > Insecta > Lepidoptera > Crambidae > Pyrausta > Pyrausta aurata. The sequence continues at coordinate 5,750,462 of OY757259.1, forward strand.
ATCTAAGCTAAGCTCTAAGTCATATGTATGAGCGACACTTGAGGAAGGCGATGGCGCGTCAACGTCATGTTCGTTTACGGAATATCAACGGTTACCGTCTAATTGTAGCCACTGACTTGTTGATGGCAGTTGTCGCTGCTGCATCAGCGCGTTGTCGTTTACTATCGTCAGCAAACTGCCATCCGTGTGAAAGGTCTCTAACAATCGCAATGTGATCACGATCGAGATATGTAATCACCCATCAGAGCGCTTTTTAAGTCTCGCTTGCTTTGACAAATTTTATTGTCCTCTCGACCACGGAGGGTCTTGTCCCAGCTCTAATTTTACACACAAGAGTGCAAAAACATGTCAGTGGTATTGCCTTGAGAGTTCGATTTTGAAAGACCGTAGAAGAGGCAAAACGTGTTGCTTTAGATTCCCAAGTTAGCCATTAAAAATGTTGCGCTCGTGTCTAAGTTTTAATAAGATTCTCCTTTGGGCTTCAACGTTCGACTATAGTCTATTTAGGTATCTTGTATACCAAAGTCTGGAGATAAAATGTTTATACAAAAACAAAGAGAGCTCTAATATTTACCACTAACATTATGTATACCTACTTCATACTACAGATAGGTCAGGGAGGTTTACAACACTTAGTGCCTGTTTCACCATCGATAAATAGATATTATCCAACGAAAAATTCAAATATTAAACTCTTTTTCATATGTAGACAGATATCACTGACATAACTTATTAGGACATTGTGCAACAGGCCATTGTCGTTACCTTAGCTGGACAGTTCGCCAAATCAACGACATTGTAATCATTTGAAAGCGCTAAGCGACCTAGTCTATAGAGGCAGTACTTTTGTGTTGCGTTACTAGAGACGTGACAAAGCCTGTCTCCGGTGACGGCCATGACGAGGGTTGCGCGCCACATTTATCGATATCGAACGTTTTCAGCTGCGGATGCAAGCAACAGACGATTATTCATTGTGTTCTAGACTATCTGATGTCAATTCATGCCGATCACGTTTTATCTTGTCAATATTACGATTTGATACGCTGAAGGCAATGGTATTTTTTCTTTTTGGAATGTTGACTGGACCAAAATATGAAGGAACGGGAATGCTACCGCCAAAACGAGTATTTTCTTGCTAAACATTTATATTTATTTTATCTTGACCTAAATACTCGTAATAATCTATTTTGGTAATACGAACGAAACCCTTTCAAAACTAGAGCTGACTGACAGCTTTAGATTTTTTTTAAGGCGCAAGTAGGTGTTTCAACCTACTACATTGCACGCATAAGTAACAACAATATAGGTTATTAAAAAACACCATCAAATAAATAAAAACAACACACAGCTCAAACATTTTGAACAAAATAATCTCGCATCAAAATACGGAAACAGTGCAACATGTAAACCAGTCATAATCAAGTACGGCGCGTTCGTACTACTAAAATAATGGGGTTGATTGGGCTCAATCAGTGACACTTCACGCTTGCCACAGCGCCAGACCGATCGCCTATGAACTCTGAACGACAAACAGCACTGATTAGTCGTGGTATCTAACGAAACTACAGAATTTGAAGTTGGGATGACTCGATGAGCCCATTGTTCTATGAACTAACTACTCCATGTAAAGGGAAAACGTGACACAAGTACCTATGTACACAGCATAATATCACAATCACACGCACATGAACCCACTCCTTATTTATATCTACACACGCACACACACCTTATGTCTCTCCTTTTATTACACACACACGCATGCACTCACACAAACACACACACACACACAAACTCACACACACTCACTCACTACACACTTAAGCTCACTTAATTAATGTTATGCTTTGCTGTTGATTTAATTTTATATTCACATTTTATAATACCACAGGGTACTCTTTTGACACAGGTTTTTTTAAACTTAAAAGAAGCTGTACCAAACCTTGTTTGTAAACCTTGAATTGCAAAAAGATTATTGATTATTACTATGCAATGTTATTTTTAAAGTACGGCACTATACACTTTGTAAATTAAGTGAAAATGTGACTCAAGTGCCTATGTAATGTCATTTTTAAAGTACGCAATATTCATAAGTAGTAGTTTTTTTTTGGCTGATGAAACAATAGGCACAGGTTTTAATATCGATTATTAGGAGTCATAACCACAAGACATAGAGGTATATTCGCCTTAACACTTTTAGGAAAATAGACGCCAAGTTCTATTAAAAATATTATATAAAAAAAATTAACTTAGTTGTAATTTTGATTTGTATAAAAGCTTTGTTGCAAACTCGCACCGTACCTAAAGCGACCTTTTATTTTCTAATCCTTTATTTCTTCCGTCTGAAAGTTAAGACATTTACGACTACCTACACGTGACGATACTAAAAGTTATGATGGATGGCTAGGTCTTCTCAGCTTAGCAAACTTGCTACTAACTTATTTTTATATCCATCACCTTAACTTACGAAACTTTCAGATGAATTCGCTGTCATAAGTCTTATCGGAATCGGATAAGGAATTATGGAAATTGGAATATTAGTCAACGGGCAGGCTATTAGGCATGTTTCAGCGATCATGCATTTCACACCTTTGTAAGCAGATAGTGGATTTGAGGAATTGAATAGTAATGTAGTGGGGCCTAGATACGAGTATGTTACAGTAAGTTATTTCATTATAGACTACACAAATTGTGTCAACTTACCTAGTCCAAAGCTGCTGATTAAGATTTTGACTATTTATTTAGCCTAACAGAGAGAGTATATAAGGTCAAATCATTTTAAGTGATAATATTTTAAAAGTGGATTTGTATTAAATCATAGAAACAGGATGTTATATCATTATTTTTTGGAAAATCGAGATTAAAATTTTTATTATTTTCTTTAACGTTGAACATATATTTTTTTTAAAACAGCACCCTGTCAATTTAAAAAGTTATCTACGTCATCGGCTTTGCCTCTCCCAATTCAATGCTCAAACCGTCTTTTTCTCTAATCTTAGCCTTAATCCATAAAAAAATAAAATCAGAAACAAAAAAATACCTTAGTCTCCAGTTTTCTCAAAAACTAGAGGATAAAAACCCAAAGTGTTTTCTACAAAAAATGATTAATTTATTGTGCTGAATCGGCCCTTTAAATATTATCACTTAAAACGAGGTGACCTTATATACTTACTACGTATATTATATTAGTACAACCATTTCTGTAACCTACTCACACAGCGCTAAGATAGTGGGCCATCGGAATAACTCCAACATAATTCTGACGTCATTATTTAATCCTGTAATTCGTTAGTAAGATATTTCTGAAACACAATGTGATAGAGAATACTCATGGAAAATTGTTCATGAAAATCCACCCTGACATTTTCATTAGAGATAAACTGCATTTATATTATTTAGTACTTGTTTGCTATGCCCGTTTTGTTATTTAAACTGTAACAGCGAAATGTTGCTCAAATTCTGCGGGAAGAGGTTTGGGGATGCTTATCCTAAATATCAACGTCGGTTCTGCGGGATGTGAATACCTACCGGGACGACAGCATGTGCTGAATTACTTGAATTATTGTCAAAACTTGGCGCATTTTTGTACGAGTCAGTTTAAAGAATAATATATGATATACATTTTAGGAGGTTAAACAGCCGTTTCTACATTCAAGTATACTAGTATAAATTGGTAGTTCCAAAGTAGCTGAGTTAACCTATCGAGCGTATTAAGTGCACATAAACAGATGTCTTAAACGTGAATTAATGTCTGAAATTTCTATCCGAACGATGAATCGGAAATATCTGAAGAATTCATTGCGCGTCCCTACAATTTCTATTTAGGCGAATGCACTCTAGAACTCGGTTCGTCAAGTGACGTATTTCAGCGATTCGACTAACATACAATCCTGCAACAGAATCGGTGAAGCATGGAACTATAACCTTGTCAATTTCCTAGTATCGTAATCAAATAACCTGTCTTTTAAAATTGTGGGGTTGAAGTTTCTTCCACGTTATTCTTCATGTTACTTACTAAACCGCTTAACTAACCTTAGCTTTTAGCTATAGCTATAGCTTATTGACAAATATCTAGGTCAAACATGACTACCTACATGTGCAAACGAAAATCTGCCTCTTTCTCTTTTTGAAGTTGGTTAAATGAGATAAAATAATACTTACCTACTCATCATCATAATCATCATAATGTCGTCCTACAGTATAACGGCTACCACTGCACTCTAGGTTTGTTGGCGGTGCTCTCTGCCGTGGCTAGCAAAACCGAACTTCTTTCTAAAATAGTACATTATGATACAAGTGTGCTAAGTTGACCATTATATACAAGGCGATATTGTGTGCGCACGAGCAAAATCGAGTGCGCCATAAGAAAGCCGCGTATATTATGGTTACAGGCACATGTATTTCATACGACGTTTTTTAACACACTTGCGAGGAAAAAATAAGACTCTTCATTTAGTAAGTTTTTAACTATTAAAGCAGTTAGTAAAATAAAATTCTTCTTCTTACTTTCGACTTGGTACTAGGGTACAAATGTAAATTGGTCGGGTTAATCAACTAAAGGCACTCGTTCAATAATATACTCAAAAACCATGCGTGTTTAATATCTAGGAATAAGAGCCATAAATCGAGGGAATAAACACGTCATTTTGAGCAAGTGTGTTGAAAAGACGTATTAAGCTACTGTGTCTTACTGGCCTGTTAATGTATGTAAGTGGATATTGTGATATAAACCACTATGTTTGTTAATGTTACGTGTGTTATGTAAGGATAATGGTTACGTTAATAACTCACATTCCTATTCCTAGTAAAATAACAGCTTTTGCCTAGTATTCGTACTCTACCTAGTAATAAATGAGTTTGTTAACGTTATAATAATACCCAAACATTTTAATTTATACTGGTAAACTGAGTATTTCGTAAAATACTTACGTACGTAGCTACTAATAAGAAATACGTATAACAATTTGCGGCTTGCGGTTGTCATAATTACAAAGAAACAGACAGAGTTACTTTCACATTTATAATAAATATTAGTTAGGATTATTAGTAGATATCTGGTCGATAGGTTCAGCATAAATGGCTTGCTTCTTCTAGGATTGAAAGGATTAAGTGTAATGGAAAGATAATACAAACAATGGAAAGGCTATTCGCTCGTACATACCCTTGCCTTCGTATTGTTGGGCGGACATTTTTTGTTACATTCACTGTTCAGTTGACTTCACAGCAGCGAGTATGAATATTGTACTCACGTTTGTTTTCTCCTTTATCGTTGTCTCAAATAACAAATGCATTGCTGCAATGCCTACCACCATATTGAGCTGATAAAAATACTAAACTTTTAAATTCAAAATCGGTCTTTTTAGTATTAAAACGCAACATACGTAGGTACATGCGGTTCCTAACGTAACAAATTACTACGGCAGGCGTGAGAGACGATGGTTAACCCCTACTTATCTAAACGAGTTGCCGTGTCAATACGCAAAAAATGTAATGAGTAAAAACCTTTAAAAAACAATGTTAAAAAAACATTACCTGTCATTATGCCCGTGAGCCGAGCTTCACCTGTTGATGTCACTGAATTACGGAACCTCTTACTATATGAGTTATTAGTAGTGTATTATTGGGCATTCTGTCCCCCAGTCGTCCGCTTCGCTCCCGACCGTTCGCTGCGCTCACTCTGGTTTGACAGTATGCCCAATAATACACTACGAATGTATGGTGTTGAATAAAAGTAAATATGTGAAATAAAATTGATTGATGAGGTGTAGCAAGTATTTTTATGATCGAAGAAACCCATTTAATCAGTCAACTCGTCAATGTTTCCGTCATTCCGTTAATAACTATCAATCAGACCGGTTGAGTAAAAAAAAAACTGTAATGAGATTCTTAAAACAAAAAGAATCTCTTAAATTACAATGTATTTGTCCAGTATCCTCGAATGAGGTTAAACGTCATGGGAATTTATTGCCAAATACTATTCGCAGTGTTGTTTGTGGTCCCTCAAACTGTGGAAAAACCAATTTAGTAATTAGTCTGTTGCTACATCAGGATGGACCACGTTTTCGAAACCTTTATGTGTATTCGAAATCTTTGTATCAACCTAAGTATGTGTTTTTAGAAAAAGTTTTGGAGCAAGTTCCAGATGTATCTTACAACAAGTATAACCATAATAACGAAATTTTAAGTCCACACGATGCTTCTCCCGATTCAATAATAATATTCGACGATGTAGCATGTGAAAATCAAAATAATATACGTGATTATTTTGCTATGGGTCGTCATAAAAAAATTGACTGTTTTTATATAAATCAAACCTACACTAAAATACCCAAACAACTAGTAAGAGATAATGCTAACCTCATCATATTATTTAAACAAGATGATATTAATTTAAGACACATTTACGATGAGCATGTAGGTTCTGATATGATGTGGACTCAGTTCCGGGAGATGTGCTCAACTGTGTGGAGTCAACCTTTTAGTTATCTCGTCATAAATAAGGATTGTGATCGAAACAAAGGATGTTACCGACTGAAGTTTGATACGTTCATCATAGTAGATTAAAGTTTATTATATAAATGCTACCAATGTTCCTTCGAATCAGTTGAATTTTAGAATTCTATCAGAGTGGAATTTACAATGGAGCGGAATCTCAAGAAGGAAATTCTAAAATCGGCTTCGGCTGTGAAAAGAAAAATAAAAATGATAAAAGATTTGAGAAATAAAAATGATACAGCGCTAGAAACTATATTTAAACCTATTGTTAACCCACTCAAACTTTTATCTAGTAAAACTGAAGGGAAACGTTGCATTGAAGAGAAAATAGAGCAAACTCAATTACCAAAAAAAATTAAACACGCGGAAAGCGAGTCGTCAAATACTTCCACCGAGGATTTTAATTACTTCAAAAATGTTGTTGATAATGAAACAGATCTTGAAGAAAATCCGGATAATGATGAAGAAGACATTTTAGATAATGATGTTGATAATGATTGTGTGCCATCTAACAAAACTCTCACCCCAACACCTGAGGATACTGATGTTCATGAGAATTCATTTAAATCTTTTCAGTCATCACCAAGTATTGCCAATGATTCATTATCGTGGTCGATGTCTTCTGAGGTAATGGATAAAAATATACCTTTTGGTGTAAGAAATGTAAAGGGAAAACTTTTGCTCGGCAATACCCGTGTCTATGACAATGATCGAATTGTGAAAATTGGAAACCGTAGCTTAAAAAAACTCCAGGCATCAAAGAATTGTTGTATAAAAAAACACCGAACTTAGACATTATAACAGAGGAAGACTTACAAAATTATAAGTTAGTACTAATGGATACTAATGCACACAAACGTAGTTGCGATCCATCTAAACCATTAAACAGTAACAAAGGATTTAAATATATGCATGTAATCAAACCGTTGTTTAAGTTCTCTAGAAGTCATACAAGCAGTGTTGAAAGTGTCCCACGAGGTAAAGGAATTGATATTTTAAAAGAAGTTAAGAAGGATACCGATTTGGTTTATTGGGATGACCCAAACGAGTTAGTGGAAAGATTAAAATTACTACTTGGATCATGGGCAGCTGGCAACACTGGAGTGCATAATGAAATTTATGCAATAATTGAAGAACTGCATGAAGCTGGCATCATAAAAGATATTAAATATATAAAGCTGCCATCAGGAGGTATGGGCAGTCTCATTAAACTACAGAAACCGATAGGACGGCAATGAATATAGACAAATTTGGTCATCATGTTCATAAGCGTTTACGACTATCTGAAGTCACCGATATTCTTACCAACGCATTAGTAAGGTCGGATGTAGGTGAATTTGATTTGAAATCATCAAGATTAAGAGGATTACAATTACCGGAAAACGACGATGAGGCTGTGAATAAAGAATACGTAGACAATTGTGTCAAGGATCAGCAAAATGAAATGAAAAGAATTCAAAGCCATATGAAGAATTACCTCAATAATTTAGAAAAACTAACTACCAACAACTTTAGTACATTGTATTACACAAAAAAAGAAATCGATCTTATGTTAAAATCTAAACCTGCTAAGAATGAGTAAACAAGAAATAGTGAACGAGCTTCACAAAGCTGCAAGAAGAAATTTCCCTCGCAGACATACTATCATTAAAGGGATAGATGACTTATGGCAAGCAGATCTTATAGATTTTCAAAAATATTCAGCGTTTAATAAGGGTTACAAGTATGTTCTAGTAGTAATAGATGCTTTGTCAAAATACGTATGGGTTAGACCGTTAAAGTCAAAATCTAAAACATGTGTTACTGATGCGATGCAAAGTATATTATCCCAATCAAAAAGAAAGCCTGTTAATTTACAAACAGATTCAGGTACTGAATTTTATAATGATTCATTTAAACAGTTACTAAAAAGTAACAACATAAACCACTATTCTACATATTCGGTTAAAAAAGCCTCCATGGTAGAAAGAGTTATTAGAACTATAAAATCGTACCTTTACAAAACATTCAGTATATGCGGACGATATCAATGGTTTCAAAATAATTTGAATTCCGTTGTGCAGCACTATAATAATACGTTGCACCGCATCACAAAGTTCAAACCAATCAATGTTAATCATTCAAATGAGGTTTTAGTTAAGTATAACATTTTTAAAAGCCGCAAGCCAAAGAAAGTACAACAAAAATCAGCTTTTAAGGTTGGTGATTTTGTTCGTATAAGCAAATACAAAGGCGATTTCTATAAAGGTTATACCCCTAATTGGTCAACAGAAATATTTCGTATTGTGAAAATCAATGAAACCTGTCCCCAAACATATCAAATAGAAGACAAACACAGCCAAAATATTCTAGGCTCTTTTTATGGACACGAGTTACAAAAATCTAAATTTCCAGACCTTTATTTAATTGAAAAAGTTATAAAGCGAAAAGGAAACAAATTATTTGTGAAATGGTTAGGATTAAGTGATAAAGAAAACAGTTGGATAAATAAAAGTGAATTGGTTATGTAGATTAGTATGGTAGTATAAATATCATACTATCACTCTTTCATCGCACTTTACGCTTATCGATGAAGGAAGGCAGTGGTATAATTAATAGCTTGATAGATCATTTACCGTTCGAGTTACATTTACCTGGATACCAATTTTGTGGTCCTGGAACAAAACTTCAAAAACGGATTCTTAAAGGCGATCGAGGGGTAAACGAATTAGATAAAGCCTGCATGCATCACGATATCGCATACATTAATAAAGATTCCGCAGTCCGACGTAAAGCTGACTTGGAACTTTTGAATATGGCTAAAAGGAGATTAAAATCGAAAGATGCTGGTAAAGGAGAAAAAATTGCGGCGTGGATAGTAAAAAATGCCATGAAGGCAAAAATCAGAGCAGGCAGTGGAATAAAATTATTTAAGAAAGGTATAAAAAAAATTCAATCCCAATTGAAAAAAAACAAATCTAAAGACCACAACTCTGCAATAAAATATGCTTATGCAGCAGCAAAGAAACTATTTAGTAACAAGAAAGGAATCCGTTTGCCACGTGTTATTCCTCTTCCCAAAAGTGGTGGTCTTTTACCACTTATTCCCATTTTTGCGGGATTGTCTGCATTAGGTTCGCTGGCTGGAGGTGCAGCAGGTATAGCCAAGGCTGTAAATGATTCTAAAGCTGCACAAAAAAGTCTTCAGGAATCTGAAAGACACAACAGAATGATGGAAGCGGTAGCTCTTGGAAAAGGGTTATATATTAAACCGCATAAAAAAGGGAGTGGTTTATACCTTAACCCTTCAAAAAACTGATTAAGCGGCTACCCAGACGTGCGCTAACTAACCTAGACATATTGGAACATTCTAGTGATATTCCTTACTTTCGAGGTGTTTACATGAGAGATACATTACCTTTAAAACCTAGAAAGATAGAATGTGGAATATTGAATTTGGATAGCAATTTAAATCCTGGTACACATTGGGTGGCCTATGTAAAGAATAACAATTACGTTCAATATTATGATAGTTTCGGTAATTTAAAACCACCGTTAGAATTTATCAAATATATGAAAACCTTGCCTATTATCTACAATTATGTGAGACATCAAGCTTACGATACCACTAATTGTGGTCATTTGTGTCTAAAATTTTTAAAAAAGTATTCGAAAATGCATTTATATAATGAAAGAAATAAATAAATGTCTCAGTATAAAAATGTCTTTCACTGTGTCTATAACTGGAAGAGGAGCCTCTTTAACAACCAACTATTCCCCAACTTTGGAACTTCGAGGAGAATATGAATGCGGTCTTTTGTATTTCTCAACTTTCAACTCTATTCCTAATATAGATGAACGAAACAATAAGTTCTATTATGGTGAAAATGAAATCATAGAAATTCCTGAAGGCTCTTATGAGCTTCAAGATATTTGTGATTATTTAAAAAGCAATGTAAAGAATACTGCATTAAAAGTAACTTGCAATAATAATACATTAAAAACGAATATATTTTGCTCCAAAGATGTTTATTTTAATAAAAGTGCATCGCTTGGAAAAGTTTTAGGTTTTGGAACGGAACTAATAAATGCAAATATAAGTACTGATTCCAAGTATCCTGTTAACATTCTATCAACAACCATCGTGCGAATCGAATGCGATGTAGTAAGTGGATCATTTGTAAACGGAAAAGCCAGCCATATAATTTATGAATTTGTACCTAATGTTCCTCCAGGCTATCGAATAATTGAGATACCTAAAAACCTAATTTATTTTCCTGTTAATCAAAGGTGTATAAGCGAAATTAATATAAGACTGTTGGATGCTGACAATAAAGAGATAAATTTACGAAGTGAAGAAGTGCAGCTGTATTTACATTTTAGGAAAAAATGATAAGTTTCAATAAAAGGTTACCTCCATCATGTAATCACGTTAGTTATAAAAAAACATCTCACAGAGGCACACCGCTCCAGCTAAAAAAGAAGCTTACCAAGACTAATAAAGAATTTCTCAAGCTAATCGGATTAATAAAATGAATATTTTAAATATATCTCAACAAACATCATACGACAACAGCATTGAAAGTTTTGAGTATCATTCATACAAGCCATATGTGACTAGTTTCAACAAGAATGATGAAATAAGAATTCCAGTCAATCAGCAAGACCTGTACGTGCTTCCCTCACTTAGTAGTTTATATATTGAGGGAAAAGTAGACGTATATAACAGCACTACAAAAGAAAAAGTATCAAATGTACACTTCATCAATAACCCAGCATTATTTCTGTTTCAAGACATTCGATATGAATTAAATGGAGTAGAAATAGATAAAATTAAGAATGCAGGTTTAACCACAACGATAAAATCTTATCTATCCCTAAATGAGAACGAATCAAAATATGCTCGAGTTTGGGGCTGGTCAACTGAAGGAACAAAAAATGTTAGTGGTGGAGCATTTTCCGTATCCATTCCGTTAAACAAGATATTAGGTTTTGCGGAAGATTATGAAAAAATAATTATTAACTGTAAACACGAGTTAGTGTTACTTAGAAGCAATACAAATCTCAATGCGATCAAGTTAAATGCAAATGAAGTTGTAGAGGATATTACAATAAGTAAAGTTATTTGGAGAGTACCGCATATCAAAGTATCTGATCGTGAAAGAATAAATTTACTTAAACATTTGGAAAAAGATCGAGCTATTCAATTAGCTTTTCGTAATTGGGACCTTTATGAATACCCATTACTGCCTAAAACACGTAAGCACACTTGGTCTATCAAAACTTCATCACAAATAGAGAAACCACGGTTTGTCGTAATTGCCTTACAAACAAACCGCAAACACAACAGTCTAGTGTCAATGGCTGAATTTGACCACTGTCATGTACGTGATGTAAGGGTATTTTTAAATTCTACGTATTATCCATATGAAGGATTGAATGTCAATTTTGCGGAAAACAAGTTTACTTTATTATACGAACAGTATACACGATTTCAACAGTCGTATCACGGACGTCGGTCAGAGCCGTTGATGAGTTTGAAAGAATTTAGAGACATTGCTCCTTTATTTGTTATCGACTGTTCGCGGCAACACGAAACCTTAAAGGGATCGATTGACGTTCGAGTCGAAATTGAAACAGATCAAGAAATACCTGATCAGACCGCCGCTTATTGTTTGATTTTGAACGATTGTGTATTTGAGTATAAGCCTTTAAGCAATATTGTTAGGAAACTATCATGAATAACCAAACAATAATCGTAGATCTCCAAGGATTCAAAAATAGTAGAAATGAATTTATAATAAAAGAGTTTGCTATAGCTGCAAAAGAGCATACTCACTCATTTTTGGTTAAGCCTCCATACCTATTTACTTCGTTATCTCTTGATGAGAAGAAACAAGTACACTGGATCGAAAAGAACAGAGGCTATAGGTGGAGTGAAGGTTACGTAGACTATAGAGAATTTCGTAGAATTATTAAACCTCTGTTAACAGGTAGAAAAATAATTGTTAAAGGCCAAGAAAAAATTAAATGGGTAGAAGATTTATGTGAACATAATAATATTTTAGATATAAGTGATACAGATATACCAACTTTAAACACGCTAAATGATTTGTATAGTAATAATATGTTTAATTGTTTTTTTCATCGTAAAAAGTGTGCTTTAAAAAATGTATTGTGTATTAAAAAGTGGTGCCTTCTTAACAATTATATTTTTTAAATTAAAAAACCTAAGTTATTCAAGATCAAAAATGTACTCTATATCAAACGTACCTAATATTTAATAGAACTGTAACAATGTTTATTCTACAATTAATCATGTATCTATTGAACTGATATATTTAATATAACTAAATTGAAAAAAAAAAATCTTTTATTTTTCTACTACCTAAATAATTCAAGTTTTACAATGAAAATAAAATTCAGTAATTATAATAAATTCGTTTAATTAATTAAAATTAACTTTATGAAACAATATACATATAAGTAAAAGTTAAAAATAATTATTGTAGCTATATCCACAAATTTTTTTTGAGATATTATTAATGATTTTTTCTGTTTGAGCCATTATTTCATCATCTTCATCTTTTACCACATATTGGGACTTCAAGACCGCGCTATCGTCCTGTACCGAATCACTTAAGCATTGCGAATCATTCAGCTCCAAAATCTCTATCTTTATCAAACGACGACCTTTGCTTGGAGAGCTATTAATTACGAAGGAATGGACTCGTCGCTTTTTGGTTGAAGTTTCAGCAACGTTATTTCGTCTTCGCTTAGCCTTTGACTGATTTCGATGTTGACAAGGGTGGATGGCTTGCATTTTCATATACTCTTGAGTAAATCCCTCTAGTGGATCTTGAGCATATTGAAAAGTGTCCAAATATTCTTGAGGATCATTACTAGGAGAGTTGTCATTAAGAACAGGGGTATCATTTTCGAGTTTGAAATCCTGTAACAATAAAATTGAATAATTAAAATATTGCTGTGCAACAGTCAGGGTTGTGCTTCAGTTCCAATAAATTAATATGTACAAAGATATCTTACCATGGCTACGTAGTTAGTAAATCCGATCTTTATCGTAAATATAAATTAGAAATGTGTAACTGCAGGTGTAACTCCTCACAAGTTCTGACAAGAAATACATAATTGTCATCGTACACGTTTTGATTAATTGCTATTTATTACTCGAACTTATTGCAACATAGTGTACGTAAGTCTACTTAAATTTTTCTATGTCAGCTAAAATCAGCATTGCTGATGTCTAAATTATCTATTCAAAAAAAATATGAAATACCGGACGGAAATTGATTATACCTACATATTGACCTAAATTTGCCAAATTACATGTGTTTATTTTAAAATATGCTATGTGTGAAAAATCTACTAGTGATATAAATGAATTTCATCATTATTGTTCACCTTGATGTAAAATGTAGGTAAAGGTAGTAGAGATAAATAAATTCACATTATTTAATCAGCATTAATATTTATTGTAAAATATGTTAGTAACAAAAGTCTTAAAGTACTATATTATTCTTTAATATAACATAATTATAATCCACTTATCGATAGGTTTAATATAAAATATTCTTATACGAGGTAAAAACCATGTAACTGTCAAATATATTTTAAGAATGAAGCACTTCCCCATGCTTTAGTTTCAATATTATTTAATGAAATTAAACGTTTATCATCATTGGCAGATAACGCAACTTTATTTACGCTTTGCGTAAATATTTGGTGCTTTATTGATTTAAAAAACATATTTCTTCTTCTTATGATATTTTTATGCATCAGTACATTCTCATAGTCTGATATTTTTAAATCACGAACTACACATGCTTTCACACCTTTCGCCTTTTTAGTAACTTTGTCTTGGGATTTTATGCAGTACAATTTTGATCTCAACCCAACAAAATCTGTGATAATTTTTCCACCCATCTCATCCTTGAACAAACCAGGAATTTTTTTATTTTGTTGTGGAACATTGTACATATTGTTGATATCGTAATTGCTACTGTCAAAATAATTTAGAAATCGTTTTTTTAGGTCTAAATAGAAATCATTCGTGTGTAAAATATAAATGAGCGAATCCGTATCTGTATAACACAACTGCACGTTTTCCTTATAAAATGGTTTAACGATATTATAGTGAAAATTATACATATGAGATTTCGATAATTCTAAAACCGTAAAACCGATATAAATTGGTTTATCTAATATTAGCTGGTTAGGTTTCAGCTGTATTGCAACTAAATTTTCTGTAAATACAGTAGAACTATGGAAGTAAGGGTTGGCTATCAATCGCGCCGCTTGCGAAGATTTTTTTGTTTTATTGTTGAAATCTTCCCATTGATTTACTAACTGAACATTTACCCTTTTTTCTGTATTTTCCAAAGTTTTGCCAAAAACGCTATTATTCAAGAGTTTAAAAAAGTCTTGCTCAAATGCACTCTTTGCCTTTTGACGCAATTTTGTATTTAGTTCAATATAGCGTTTCAAATATGGGCTTTGTCTAAATGTAATAACTCTATGAATTTTACGTAATATTAGTCCATGTTCTATACACTTTTTTAAATGAACATAGTGAATCACATACTCATATTTGTTATACAAGTTTGGAATAAGCTTAATGGTCTTACCACCGGGTGGGATGAATTTTTCAGGGCAAAACGGTAAATCGTTATGTTGACGATGCAAGTTTTCAGGGTACAAAAGATCAACTTCAAGTATAAAACCCCAATCCGCATCATCGTTGATACTTTGTATGTCTAAACAAGCTATTTCATGTTCATCTAAAAATCTGAAGTTTGAAAATGGTAATGATTGACACATACTGTATCCGTACAAGTTATTACAATCTAGGTACACTATATACGAGTCTGATTGCGATTCATCATAGTCTGTCATATATTTATGATTCGCTTTTGCGTATCTATGTGAACACATACACACACCACCTCTAATCCCATTTTGGATCATTCGTATAATAGCTAAATCTGTGATAAGTTCAAGCTGTACACCTGTTTCAAGTAACATTGCATCAAAAGATAAACTAGGAGCTGTTATGTAAAAAGCGGGATCAAGTTTGTAATGTTTTTTACAAGTTTTACGAAAACTTTCAAATATATCCGTTAACAAAAGAACATCTGTTTTTAAATACAAATCAGTATACTCACCCAAATTTTTTATATTAAAATTTAACCATATAGTCTGTGCATGTTCATAGTCACTATCTGAGATACTTTCGTTAGTCATGGAATTAAAAAAGTTTTCTTTTGCTGGTAATAATGTTTCTTCATAACATTCCCATTCAGACATATAATCATAAGGATATACGCCCTTACGCGTTAGTAAGCGAAATTGAGTATCGTCTGGAAAATTAGACTTCAAACTAATGAAATCATCTTGTTCCATAGTTTTAGCTAGTTTGTCCAAGCTTGTTCCCAAAAAGTGGTAAGAATCTAAAAAGCGTAACTGTATATACGCATCCTTACTCACAGGTATAAATTTAGAAAAAGAAATATATTTTTCTTTAGTTTTAGGTAAAATGTTAATTTTTCCAGGTGTTTCACCCAACTCTTTAATAAAAAGATGACAATCGTAACCAGATAGATTATGGAAAAAAATTGGAATGAATTTGGGTTGTTTATATTGAAGATTACAGTGACGATGAGCGGCGCCACGATAGCGTCCCGTCAAATGACAATGGTCTCTAACTTTGTCCCCCCACAGTAAGTGTTCACAGATATGACAACGACTAGCTTTTTTAAATTCACATGCATCTTGTTTTGTTAACACCATAGGTTCATTTTGGCTTAGTATCTTGTATATGTTAATTACATCTTTACATAGCAAGTTTATGAATTTAGCTACACAATCTTTACCACGATGAGTAACAAAACGATTATAACTCTCATCCAATGTAGAAACGATATTATACGCAAAAGCGACTGGTACGTGTCGCTGTAAAATGGAAGTGTTTGATGAATTCTGTTCAGAATTGTTGTGTTGCACTGTTTTTAACATTGTCTCAAAATCGGCATAAATTGTAAAAGGAACATTTTGTTTTCTTTCATAATTTTTAAACTGAATTACTGAACCTTTATCAGGTAAAATGGTAACAACTCCTCCACACAAGTGATTATCGAGTTGATCCGAACAAGGAAAAAATAATAAACAGCTTTCACAAAGGTAAATCTTACCGTGATGTTTTGTCATTTGAGACCTAACTAGTCGAGGTAAATCTTTAATTAAGCAGTAATGAGAGGCAGTATCGTTTTCAAGAAGTAGTAAATGAATGTGTTTTGATCTGTCGGACTTGACCTGAGATTTATAAAGTGGACCGATGATATGTTTCTTATTATTCAATCCATAAACATTAATATTTAAATTTGGATTGTTTTCTTCAAAAATAGCTATGTCCGAAAAGTTAACTGGAAATGAAATACCCTTCACGTTTAATACATCTTGAAAGTGTGGATATGAAGTAACCCTTTCAGGGTGTTTTGTTGTGGGATATAAGGCTGCAGTTACACACCACAGAAAACAGTATTCATCTTTATTTTTAATATTCAAACACGCTTTTTTACTTTGAATAGATTTTGGTAAATTAATGAATCTAGACCCACCAAGTGGTTGATATTTATTTATATTAACTTCTAAATGCGAAGTACTTAAGAAAGTCCACCCACTATCTCTTTCTTCGAAATCTTCAAGTTTTTTTAATAGTTGACATTCAACATTTGTGTACAGTATATCAAAATCATAATTAAAATGAAGAGTAAAGTTTTTTGTGCAAAAACATTTAGTTGTTTCTTCACAAGGCTCGTTTTTTATTAAAAGAAACGTACAAAAAAATTCAAAGTTCACTTTGACACACGTGTGTGTTTGTAAAGAACGATTTATTAGTGCCTTTATTTGATTTTTAATGTTCTTTAAAAATAACTGAGGCGAGTTTTTTTCTTCTTCGTTTGAAGCAACAACTTTATAACTAGCAATACGTCCCTTGAAAGCAGACTTAATTAGTTCTACGCTATCACCAATGGGAACAGTACTTTTATTTTTATGTGTATTACTCCGCACATGTCCTGTCCAACGTTTCCTGTCTACCGTAACGTTGCACAGTGAGCAGAAAGGCATTTTGTAAAAAAAAAATATGTAGACGAAAGAGGTTATACTTAACAGTTACATGGAAATACAAAAAAATTGCCTAGCAGTAAGCTCTCATTACTTACTACTTAAATCTTATTACTCTTATTACTACTTATCCGCATAAAAATGTGGTTCCTCTTTAAATAAGGAGTTTACGCTGTGCACCAATTTCTGTAAGCTATGCCACTGGTCGGACTCTTCGCGGGTTTGAAACTTAATTCGCACCAGCGCTTTTTTCCACAAATCCGTCGCCTCAGTGTCGAGTGCGTCCGAGGATTCGTAAACTTTCAGGTCAACGTAAAAGTTACCTGAAGTTTGTGTTGTCCGACGTTCATTGCCGTTGGCCACCCGGTTGATGATGTAGGACGGCAAGGTTTTCTTGGTGCTTGCTACTTCTACGTCTTCCCTACTGCTGCCGATGCCAAAGAGGTCGTACGTTTTTTTGTCCTTCCTGTAATATAATTATGTATTTTTATTTTTAAAGTTATTATAGTCCAATAAAACATGAAATTTTAAACATAAGAACTACCTACTATAAAAACAAAGCAATCACTTATTTAGGATGTTTTAAAAATATTTTTAGTTCATGAATTTATTATTTTTATTATATATGTATGTAATAGAACTGTTCAACAAAATGCAATAATTACCTTAATGTTTTGCGTTTTTTAATGGTAGGAGATGTTTTTAGGGTTCCGTAGCCGAATGGCAAAAAACGGAACCCTTATAGTTTCGTCAAGTCTGTCTGTCTGTCTGTCTGTCTGTCTGTCTGTCTGTCTGTCTGTCTGTCTGTCTGTCCGTCCGTATGTCACAGCCAATTTATTCCGAAACTATTAGCATCTCACACCTGAAACTTGGTAGGTAGGTGTATCTTGTTCACCGCTTTCCGATTCAGATACAAAAAGTAAGAAAAAATTATATTTAAGGGGGGGCTCCCATACATGAAACTAAAACCTAAAAATTTTTTTTTACTCAAACCTATGCATGTGTGGTGTCTATGGATAGGTCTTTGAAAATGATGTTGAGGTTTCTAAAACCATTTTTTCTAAAAGTGTAAGGTTTGAGATATAGACGCTTCCAAAGTGGTAAAATGGGCGTCCCCCCCCATCTAACTTTTGAACTAAGAAAGTGAAAATTTTGAAAAAAATATATGATGTAGATCTCAACAAAAACTTGCAACGAAAATTGGTTTGAAGGAGATCGAACCAGTAGTTTTTGAGATATTGCACATTTTTATCAACCGCAAATATAACTTTGTTTTTCATACAAACACTATGAAAAACAAAGTTATTTTTGCTGTCGCAATATATTGTGATGTTTTACGTTTAGTGACAGTAAGTGGACCCTGAATTCAGTTAAGGGTGGCACGGAACCCTCAGTGCGCGGGTCCGACACGCACTTAACCGGTTTTTTTTTTGTTTTTCGTTGCTTTTTGGACGTTGAAGTCGAATCTACATCACTGTCTGAGTCTGACTTAGAGGCCTTAGTTTTACGAGCGCGTGAAGTCGGTTTCTTTGTTGGCTCAGCTTCACTCTCCGAATCCGATCTGTAGATTTTCGTTTTGCGCACATAAGTCGATTTTCTAGGAATTTCGCATTCAGAGTCCGACCTAAAACAAGGTAAAAAAATAATAAGTAAGTATTAATTAAAATATTGTGAGCAATAGATACTTTGTGAAATTTGTGTATTAAAGTAAGTAGTACTGCTGTGTTATGATGAGCACCAATGTTCCTAAGTGTGAGTCAATTTTTGTTAGGACATAATTCAATTATTTTTGGAACGGAAAATAAATGACTGAAAAACTGTACTTACTCACATTTTAACTTGATGTTTTCACGAGTCTCGATGAAAAGCGAAGGCTGCAGACTATTGCGTCGATAAAACTAGCACCACTGCTTGAAGATTTAGTGATAATTGTTGAAAAAATTCGGCTATTTATACGCAAAAACGATACTGTCATCAAAATTAATTTGATTTAAAGAATTAAAACTAAGCATTATTTATTGTAAAAACATCATTTTACAGCAGCGTCGGATATTGGTTAATTTTAGTCGCATAAACTTAATTAATCCAAATATTTCATAATTGTCTCATACTGGTTGCTCACTGCAAGCTATAAAACACAAAATACTTTATGATAGTATCGATTATAAGTAAGATGATATTAATTTTATTGCAGGTGAGGAAGTAGTTTTGATAGATAATATTCAAAATAAAATAATTTACTTAACTTATTTAAGTTATCTTAAGTAAGAATGGTCAATGATAATATTACAAAGATAGTAAGTAACTAATACTCTTTTTGTATTATGTTAGTACGAGCTATGTATTTTTAGGAAGTTAGTATGGGTGCTATTTTATAGCTATAAAAGAACTCGATCTTTATGTGAATGTGACGTCAATACAATAACATAATGTTGTGCCTAGCAAAAATGTAACTCGCATACGCAGCAAAATGCATCATGCATCGACTACCGCTGATTTTAATTTTGAATAGTGCAAGAGACAAAATGAATGCACGGAACGTAATGTTGTACTAAATATAACATTACATTCACTATATATTTTATCTTCATTTTATATTTAACATGACAAGTTTTCCTTCCTTAATTAAGACTATTCTGTATTATCATACCATTTACGTATTGAAAAATTAAATCGACTTCAAACTGACTTCAATTGATTACCTCCTTTTTTTGGAGTCGGTACAAATGATTTTATTGAGGACTTACCATTTAATTATTATCTGTTATTTGAATGACTTTGTAATGATGAGTATTTTTATTTACATTTCAAACATTTATTGGTAAGCTATTAGTTTCTACCAGTCGACCTATGTTAAAATAATTTTAAAGATTGCATACAGCTCCTTGACTAAAAGTTCTTGTTTCGTTAACGCATTACGTTTGGTTAAAGTAATAAGACTTTTCGTCTTTTATCAGTAAATAGTAATGATATAATTGTGATTGAAGTAGCTTGTACCTATATTTGATATATTTTAACAAACAGTTTTAAACATATTTTTTAAATTACATTTTCATTTATACATACAATATGGTTTTATAACTGTTGTCAGACTTAATTCGATATTTTGTAAATTGTTTTAAGATAATGATTAAAATCAAAAAAACATATTCGGAGTTACACGAATTACAGCAGCTAAGATTTACCTAATCGCTACTTGTTAAGTCTAAGTCGCTTCAGCTTATGGTTTGAACAACATCGGAGCTGAACATGCAAATCTTGTCTTTAGCCTTTAGTATTTATTCAGATCGTTGATTCGTGTCGCACGGAATATTAGTGATCGGTGTAGTAGTAGAAATCAATTAATTCACAATTATTCTTTTTTGGTTTTTGTATCTACGGATGTAACCTAACAGTAAGCTGCTATTGGTATAACGTTTTAACTGTGTTCGATGGAGAGTCATGAGCCACCCTGGTACAGAAAAATTATGTTTCCGTAATTTCTGTGTGTTCTCTCGAGGCATCCTGCTCATCTACATGGTTTTAAGGTTATTGGTATAACGTTTTAACTGTGTTCGATGGAGAGTCATGAGCCACCCTGGTACAGAAAAATACGTTTCCATAATTTCTGTGTGTTCTCTCGAGGCATCCTGCTCATCCACATGGTTTAAAGGTTAACCTATAGTGCTACCACTGTATAAGGGCATGAGTCCAAGTGGCCCGTGGATACGAACTAGTAAAAAAATGTGAATTATTGGTTCTATTATCGTGCGCCATTCAAGTAGTACCTACGTTTAAAAATTTATAATTTGTGAAGTGATTGTGGAATCTCGGGTAAGTCATTGCATTACGTTAATGAAAGGTTTTTTTTTTAGTATTAATCGAACTCACTTGAGCTGTGCCTAGCATGAAGTATATATGTAGGTATATCAAAATGTTATTGAAAACACTTGCTACACCTCATCAATCAATTTTCTTTCACATATTTACTTTTATTCAACACCATACATTCGTAGTGTATTATTGGGCATACTGTCAAACCAGAGTGAGCGCAGCGAACGGTCGGGAGCGAAGCGGACGACTGGGGGACAGAATGCCCAATAATACACTACTGTTATTGTTTTCGTGTACTTAGATTGTAAACCTACCTTTGCTAAACTGTTGTTGTTAACAATAATGTTAATAATGTAAGGGCCTGTATCACCATCGACAAATAAGCGTTTAACTCAATTAAAATATGAAACTTCATTTCGTACGATTCATTTAATTTGATTTAGATTAATTAAGTCTAAATGGATGACGCTGACTAGAATTTATTGGGACATTGTGAAACAGGCCGTTAGAGTGTACTGTGAGTGTAAATCGTAAGTTAACTTGTAAGCCTAACCTAAAACTATAACCTAAACCTAATCATAGCTTAACTAAATACTTAATAATTAAATAATTTATTGTAAGTAATACGATGTCCACGAGAGCTCTGCCGACAAACTGTTACACAGTTTCGCAGAATATCGCATATAAATATGTAGTGTTACTTTTGATAAAATAAACTAAAAAAAAAAAAAAACATGCCCGTACACACTTTCGCATTGTTATTAGTAGATTTTTGATGATGGAAACTTTTTGACAGATGTACAGTTAATAATTAATTTACTGTACCCATTTTCATTAAATCTGTGCAATATGACTTAAAGGTTTGACTGGCAGAGAATGCTTTTAGCATTAAGTCCACATTTGTGCACCATGATTTGCGCAATAAAGTCTTTAAATAAATAAATAAATATAGTATGGTACAGACATGCAGGTACTTCAATAATATTAAGCTCATAGGCACTAAAACTTTTTATCTGCTCGCAAAGGTAGTTCACGTAAATAAAGCCGTCAGATGAGATCACGAAAGACATATAGCGCGGTGTTTTATGACCCTGACAATTTTCAATTTATGAACTGGGTATCTTTTGGGCAAGTATACTTTTAAAGTGACAAAATACGCGCAATAAAAATTGAAAGAACTAAGCTCACTTACGTGCTGAGCTCTAAAAGGATATTGACCTAAGCCGGGCCCAGATTGCGTCTTTGTAGTTTATAATTATATTTTAAAAAACATGTTTTATTCTGCAATTACAAAACATAGCCTCAAAATGCCTAATCTGACATTGCATTTCTCGTGAACCTATTTATTCTTCAAAAATATATTTGTGTGTATTCTTTCAAATACATATTAATATTTTATCCGAACATTTTGTAAAGACGCATGCTGGCGCCAAATTGGGCCCAGTTTCCATAGAGTTTTGGTCAAGACGCATGCTGGCGCCCAGTTTCCATAGAGTTTCGGTCAAGACGCATGCTGGCGCCAAATTGGGCCCAGTTTCCATAGAGTTTTGGTCAAGACGCATGCTGGCGCCCAGTTTCCATTGAGTTTTGGTCAAGACGCATGCTGGCGCCCAGTTTCCATAGAGTTTCGGTCAAGACGCATGCTGGCGCCAAATTGGGCCCAGTTTCCATTGAGTTTTGGTCAAGACGCATACTGGCGCCCAGTTTCCATAGAGTTTCGGTCAAGACGCATGCTGGCGCCAAATTGGGCCCAGTTTCCATAGAGTTTTGGTAAAGACGCATGCTGGCGCCCAGTTTCCATAGAGTTTCGGTCAAGACGCATGCTGGCGCCAAATTGGGCCCAGTTTCCATTGAGTTTTGGTCAAGACGCATGCTGGCGCCCAGTTTCCATAGAGTTTCGGTCAAGACGCATGCTGGCGCCAAATTGGGCCCAGTTTCCATAGAGTTTTGGTAAAGACGCATGCTGGCGCCCAGTTTCCATAGAGTTTCGGTCAAGACGCATACTGGCGCCAAATTGGGCCCAGTTTCCATAGAGTTTTGGTCAAGACGCATGCTGGCGCCAAATTGGGCCCAGTTTCCATTGAGTTTTGGTCAAGACGCATGCTGGCGCCCAGTTTCCATAGAGTTTCGGTCACGACGCATGCTGGCGCCAAATTGGGCCCAGTTTCCATAGAGTTTTGGTCAAGACGCATGCTGGCGCCAAATTGGGCCCAGTTTCCATAGAGTTTTGGTCAAGACGCATGCTGGCGCCAAATTGGGCCCAGTTTCCATAGAGTTTTGGTCAAGATCCTTTAAATACATAATTTGATGTAAAAGCGGCCACAGTCACATTCCAATCCATTAAAATTCGATCTCCAGTAAAATTTAATTAAGCTCCTCAAAAATATCTGTTAATTATGTCAGCAATTTCAGCCAGCAACTCGTATATCTGTTGTTTAGTTTTTCAACATCGGCGAATCAGATTCATCATTCAGGCTTGACGTATTTACAAGAATAACGAATAGCGAGATTTTACTGCGTTCATTTTACTATTGTTTGTCCCACTTTCCACGGAATGCTCGGGACTCCGGCAAAATACACTATAAGTGAAATTGTTGTTCGAATGTACGGTTGGTAGAATCAGCGGGGCAGAAATGATAAATTACTGTTCCTTTTTTGGCAGATAATTGTCGAAAGTTAACTCAACCAATAGTTAAAATTCGTTACAAGCGGTGAAATAATTACGATTGCATGTGTTTTGAAGAAAAAGTACCTTAACACGTTCCGGGACACTACTCCAGACACAATAGATGTTTTATTGTTTTCACGCCTGTAGGCGGGCACTGTCCCGGAACGTGTTAACCAAGTCAGAATGGCAAGTTTAATGACCATTGGTTAAGGTATTTTTTCTTCAAAACGCGTACAATTGTGAATATTCAACCGCTGGTCGAGTCGACCACGCAACTGGACCTAAGTAGTAGTAGTAGAGTATACGTAAATAGGCCGGTAATGGTTTTGCCTAAATCTAGATTAGTTCATCGTAGCTTGCGCCGGTTTAGTCAGTTCTCGTCCAATTTCCGAGAATCTGTGTTACCGAAATTTAAGGTCATAAATGTGGAACGTATTTTCGGTGCTAACTAAATAGTTAGTACTTCTTAAAATTATCAGTTATCAGCAGATAACATTTATTGACTAACTAATAAATGGTTGCGTCTTTTGAAGCTATCGAAGAACTTTCACCCGGAATTCCGGACCTAAAAAAAGATTAATGTGCGTCAATCATTACCATAAAAGCCTTTGACCCTTTCACGTAGTTAAATTGGCACCAACTCTGTCCTAAATCACGGACAATATCTTTATTTGATGGCTACAATTTTTCTTGGGTAAATTTTCAAGCGTACTTTTTTGAGCGTCCGGTGACCTTAATAAAAAAACTATCATTCAAAACAGACTCAAAACACGCTTTCTTATAAATATAGCTCGTAACTTAAACGTGCATAAAAGAGTAGATAAGAATTAACACAAAACTTACAAGAAATAACACGTTGAACATCCGACTTGTATAAGCGGCCTACCCCTGGGAGGCTTGTCCCATTTTAAATTACGCGCACAAAACCACTCACAATTCCTCGAAATTTTGACGTATCTTTCATCAAACTATCTTATTTGAAAGATGTTTATTCCATTTCATAACTAAAAGCATAAAAACTTCACTAACTATTATATTAAAATAATGAGACGCCAATATGTCTGTGTCCCGCGTAAAACTGATCTTGCAATGCTTGCAGTTGAGTAATTGTTTCCATTTTCCAAGCAATGATACGACCCATTTATGTTTCGGACCATCCTGGGCGTTAGTCGTGCCCTAACTTGAGTCTGGAAAGGACGGCGAATACGCAAGTTTCAACTAGTTTCCGAGGTACGTTTTTTGAGAAATGTGTTTTGGTCACCGTGTGTGATAACTTCGGTGGCATGTTTTTGACAACGAACAGAGTGTTGTATTATAACTTCAAGTATGTGTGTTATAGATTATTGGTTCAATATAACGATTTGTTAATATCTACGCAATGAATTATTTAGTTAAGTAATGATCATGAAAAAAACATTTTGTCATCATTACGGTGGCATAATTGCGGTGGTGTATTGGGCCACCGGAATGACGAATAAGCCACTGTAACGATAAATACCCTAACAATCAATACAATATTTATTTTAAACAGAAATGATAGATAATCAATTATTATTACTAGTAGATGCTCAATTATTATTTACTATAATTCAAAAACATGAAGCCTAGCTCAAACTTTCCCTGTTTACCCTCTTGACCCTGTTCGGATAGTAATAGATGGACAGGTGATTAAACTGTGTCAGGAGTACAAGTACCTCGGCAGCGCGATGAACGAGTCTGGTAATATGAAGAATAACCTACAGCATCGCATAGCAGCCGCCTGGCTCAAGTGGCGCGAAGTTACGGGCATAACATGTGACAGTAGAATGCCCATAAACTAAAAAATACTGGTGTACATGTCAGTCATAAGACCACTGCTTACATTGATAGCGAGACCTAGGCGGTCACAAAAAAACACGTGCAGACCATCCAAGTTGTTGAGATGAAGATGCTGCGATGGATGTCGGAGTGACGAGGCTTGACAAGATCCGCAATGAGTACGTGCGTGGAAGCCTAGGCGTGCGCGACGTCGCCGATAAACTACAAGAAAACCGGCTGCAATGGTTTGGACACGTGAAAAGGAGACCATCTGACTACATCGGTAAAGTAGCACTAAACCAAAACCTACCGGGTCAAAGGTGAAGAGGAAGACCTAAACTGCGATGGTTGAGTGTTGTTAAGAAAGACCTAGAAAGCTGTGACTTACCGGAGAACGACGTCCAGGATAAGGCAAAGTGGAGGAAGAATAGTCGGAAAGTAGACCCCGTCACCAGACGGGACAGCTGCTAGGAAGAAGAAGAAGAAAAAACCTAGCTCAAACTTTCAAAATTATAGTACTTGAAATAAAAAAATATGTAACTGTTTCGACAAAGTTCCTAATTAAAACGTTGATTAGTATAAAGAAAATATTAAATTACACTAACGCATTTTTATTTGAATATTTTAGAAATTTTGCTTAGTTGATTAATGGTTAGGGTAATTTCGGTGGCTCTTATCATCATTTAGGTGGCGCGAATTCAAAATTTATTTATATCTCCGAAAGTATTTAGTTTCAAAGAGTGCCTTATAAATTATTAGATTCATAGCATCTAAATCTTTATTCTTACGCATTTAGTTTCGACGAACAGTGAAAAATAAAATTTGCCACCGTAATGACGAAAAAAAGGACGGTTCGAAAATTTACCCTCTTACGAAAAGACGGATTTTGGGAGGAAAATTCAATGCTTGGTGACTCGAACTGTTATTAAAATGACGATTAAGTACCACAAGAGTACCCATTTGTACACTAAAATTATTTTTAAATATGTATTTCATATGTGGTTATGGTAAACGTATCTTCATGCGACGGAATGAAAATTTTAAAGACACGTGGGGTTAGTAGTAAGTAACTCATGCACTTGTATTATGCAAATCAGAAACAATGGGTACCACAACACCCAGACCCTAGACAATATAGAATATTAAGATGAATTAATCATGTGTGACCTGGAACCTCGGTGTGGGAAGCCTTGAAACCGCGCGTACTTAGCCACTACACCATGGAGGTCGACATAACAGTTGAACTCTTTTAATAAAGCTCTTCTTTAACTGCCTCGGTGGCGCAGCAGTTAGAGGGTCGCATTTTAAAGCGACGGCTGCGCCAGAGGTCCCGGGTTCGATTCCCGGGTCGGGCCAAATATACCTGGGTTTTTCTGTACAGAAATTCTCAGGGAATCCCGGAGATTGGAACTTGGGGGTGTTCCACCCCCACCCACTCCCACCCCCACGGAAAGCACATAAAGCCGTTGGTCCTGCGCCTGATCTCTCTCCGGTCGTGTCACTAGATTGCTTTCCCATCGGGCTATGAGAGTGAAAGGAATAGAGAGTGCACCTATGTTTGCGCACACACTTGTGCACTATAATATATTATGTCCCGCGCAGTCGGTTAGTTGTTGTGACTGGCCACCGTAGTCGAAATTGGCTAGGGGGACTGTTATCATTATAAAGCTCTAGCGCCTATTTGTAATTACTACAATATCACCTACAATTCTATTTCGTAGGTCTATCCCGATTACAGTTGCCAGCACTTTCATTAGCCGCAGGGTCCAATTTGCATTACGAAGGCTGTGTAACGTTTGACACATCTGGCATTCATCACACAATTTTACGAAGCGGCAACACCACAGAGAAGTTTCCGAGGAAAATAAATAAACTGCCTCTTGTATTGATTACATTATACTTTGTACAAGAGAAAGAACAAAATGAATGCCTTAATTTACATGCTTCCAACTTTGAATTGTATATAACGAGTTGTATTTTATATTGTTTTAAACTTTCATGGTCACTAACATTAGAATAGTTAGATACGGGATTGCTACCATGTACCTTAGAGATTATGTAGAGTTGTATTTTCTTTTTTAACGGTAGTAGTAATAGTGGCATCTTTCTACAGTCTAAAAACTTATGAACTTTTGACCTATTGCCTAAAGTATGTTTTCCTTTGTTTGTTTTTTTCAATATACGGCAAGAAAAAATATCGGACTATACTAATACACCTATTACTCCACCTATTACACCACCTACTTGATTTATTTTTATTTTTTTCTCTGTATATGTGACGTTCATAAGTGTCATTCCATGACCTAAATTGAAATAAAGATTTTGAATTTTGAATTTGAATGTGAATTTACTCTACAGATCTACTCGTATTATTTCTCAAATATTTGCAAAAAAAACGTTTTCTTCGTACACGCAAGTATGCAGTATCAGATAAAAAAAGTAGATTTTATGTAAAGTATTCAAGATACTTTCGATGGAGGTAAATTCCATATCAAAATTCGGGGTATTTCCTTACAAGAATTCAGGGTTATCAGATCAAAGTGGTACCGAGAAATAATATTTTTGCAAGTCTATTTCCACATTGAGATACCTTACTAGGATTATCTTGTAAACGGATATAAGAAAATACTATGTACCTATTGACACAATTGAGTTATTTGGAATTTACTGGCTAATATCCGAGACTGAGGGTCTGTTTTACCATATTCGTAAGTTACTGCTTATGCACGATGGTGTTCATAAGCAGTAACTAACGAATAATTAAAATATGGAACGTCATTTTGAATTAAGTAATTAATGGACAGATACCGTTACTGGCTACTTATTTGGACATTGTGAAACAGGCAGTAATAATAATTATATGTTCCTAAGCAAGAATATATTAACTTGGTAAGCATTATCAGGATTGTTTTATGTTCTAACTTTCACACTAACCACAAAATAGCATCGCTCGTTATCATGCCAGAGATTTGCATTTTCATGCATAGATTACAGTGTATGTTTTTTAGTTACACAGAAAACCCCGCTTTAAATTTCTTCACGATCCTTATTTTTGTGCATAACAAATAAAGGTCTTAGATACTACATTTTTATGAAAATAAATTTGATTTGTTAATATACAACTTTATAGTGTGTATTAATTTAATTTAATTTTAACCACAGTGTTTATAGTAGGTTGGTACATCAAGTCTACATAATATTTCTACAATATTTATTTAAACACAAATTTATTAATGTTTTTGACAAAATCTTTAAAAAAAAAAAGAAATGCGAGCAGCCATATTTTGCGAATGATTTAGGATTCCAGTAATTTTAATAACATCTTTTCGGAGCACTCGAGCTGTCATATGTAGTTTGTGAACGAGATAAGAAACGGGAGGTCGTGAAGAATGTATTCCAATACAATTTCATATTCCGTTAAAAGAATCCACAAACGTCGGTTTATTTATAATACTACCATGGATCGCTAGTCCATTCTAAGATGAAATACGGTCATGGCGTAACTGACAAGATAAGTTCGAAAGGTGATGACTGTGAGACGAAATTAGATGAAACATTGAAAGGAACGGATCAACATTTTCAAGCACCAAAATATCGGGAGTACCTATTTACAAAAGAAAATTAATGTATACCTTTAAAACGGTTTTGCTTTTAAGGCTTTGTGTAAAAGCTAGTTAGCTCATAGCCAAAATCTAATATTTTATGGATAAACAAACGCCTTTTACAAACGTGAACGATTTTACGTCCGGAGGCGTTATGAATACGTTATTCCAGCACAAGAAACTTCTCGATTCCTTAATTAAAGTGGTGGAACGAGGTTAAAGGATGAACATTTTAATTAGATGTTATTCAAATAAGCGTCAATGTTATTTGCATGTGGTAATAAAGAAAGTTAAATTGCTGTGACGCCTTCGTGTTGCGGCCGCCTGAGCTTTAGCAGCCCCAGGAAATGAAGGCCCTTTGTAAAAACAATGTAAGCAAAAATGTTGTGACTACACGAGAAACTTATTTAAGCACCTTATTAAATTGACTAGGTACTACCATATTTTATTATTATTTTAACTTTTATTTATTATTTTACTTAAGTGTCGGATAACACGACACGTTTGGTGCAGTGGTTAGAGCTCCTGACTACTGAACCAGCGGTCGCGGGTTCGAATCCCGCAAGGGGCAAATGTTTGTGTGATGAGCACGAACATTTGTTCCTAAGTCATGGATGTTATATGTATTTAAGTATTTATGGAAGACGCCCCCGTCATTATCGTTGTCTAGTACTTCGTAACACAAGGAAATAAATTCCTTACTTCGAAAAAAAAATACAATTTTTACATAAATTTTTTCCATAAAGAAAAATTAAAATCACGTGGGTGTGATAGTTGTGAGGACAATCCTCGTGTAGTGTATTGAGGTGTGAGATCAATCAATGCATACTTATTAGAAATCAGGGACTAGGCTGTCTATATGTAAATATTCCCTCACTTTCACAAAGGTTGTGTAGGTTAGGTTAAAACATTGAACTTTGTTTAGAAGGTTGTGAAGAGGTTTTCTCTTATAAAACTTGCATATACTTTAAAGATTTTTTTTAATAAGCATAATCATATTACCATCCCTGAAACAACACTCTGTATAGATTTTAGATTCGTAGTAGCCAATTCATGTATAACCAAAAATTTAAAAATAAGATATTTTATTGTTTTCTTGTTATGTATGAATGAAGATTAGCACTGACTTGTAAATAGCATAGAAATGACGAAACAATATCTTCAGAAATTCGTATTTGACCTATTTGTAGTACGGAAATATCGCAAGTTATTTTGCATTGTACAGCTACTGAAATGCAAAGAGAATTCTTTTAGGAGAGCGCTGAAATCATATTCGTAGAACAAAAGTTGTTTTGTAGATAGTAGTAGGTGTACAATACAAGGGAATATTTACTTTTCCATTATAAGTGCACCTCTTACTGAACTTAGTGTTTGAAGAATAGGAGATCAGGCTATAATGGTAATGTGTAGGTTGTAGTGTTTCTGTTCGTGCCCGCGAATAGTCTTGCGTTTTGTACCTTTTGTTTTTGCCTCTGGAACGCAGGCAATTCATTATCTGCAATTTAGGTATTAAGAAACAGTTGTAAAATTTAATATTGAAAGGTGAATTTCAGTAGGTATTTAGTGAAGCATTTCCATGATTAATTTTCGTTTCAAGTTATGCGCTTTAGTATGTGAGTTGTGAATATTTAATTTAGCTAATTTTAAGTCACCAAATTACACAATGTGTCTAAACCATTCCACTTACTTGCTTCTTTACCTTTGAACTACTATTACTTGCGCATGAAACTGACACCACGATCAAATTCCGTGCTGCATGAATTGATGACACTTCTCATCAACTCATACAAACGGTTCCATAATCGAAATTCAACTTTCAAGGAATTCGTCACAATCTTGTCGTCGTATTATTTGCAATACTTTTTTTTCTTTGCATAGCTTCTCGAAGCGTACGTAGTAATAGCAACTCACTGTTATTTATTTTCATTTTTTTTATCTTGACTTATGTAGTCGTAGTGTATCTTTTATGTGTTCTATTCATAATAAAGTATTTTATTGAAAGTGTTAACAAGAGCTTTATAGTCCATTTTCATATTGAGGTCAAGGGGAATAACGTGAGAAAACTTACACCTCTCTTTAGCATGAAGCGTAAAGTGAAGAAAATGAACCACATCGTTAATTTTGTTGATGATGTCGTTCAGTATCTCAGCATTTTAATTGCTGGAGGGAATGATATCGTATGTACAGAGTTGTAACTGCAAGTGGATAAAATAACAATAGTATTTTGTAAGTAGTTAGGTACTCTCTCTCCGGAGTTGAAACGTTCTTAATATAAAAATCAAAACAAATATTTTAAACATGTAAGGTTTGCAACCTGACTAATCTCTTAAATTAGAAGGAAGCCACATTATTATTAAATATAAATACGTGAGCAAGGCTTTATTGTACTAAGCACTGTCGTGCTTGGTAGAGTAAGGTCCAGTTTTTTATATTTTATGTAATGGTAAAGTTACGTTACCAGCGGTTGAATATTTACAATTGTGTGTGTTTTGAAGAAAAACTACCTTAACCAAGTGTCGGAATGGCTATTTTAATGACCATTGGTTAAGGTATTTATTTTTCAAACACAATCGTAAATATTCAACCGCCGGTAACCTAACTTTACCATTACTACGGATCAAAAAACTGGTCCTAAGTAACTAGATGTTTTTTTAAACTTTTGTACACTTTCGGTCTGTTTAACAATGTCTTAATAAGTTCTGGTTAGCGTTATCTGTCTTATACTTTATACGAAAAGACGTTCCACATTTGAATTGTTCCTTGGTTTCTGCTAAATTAGCTATCATTGTTAACTGACATAATTTGATGACATTGCCGTGCGAGGGTCAGTAACAGCATACTTATCGATTCGGTTGATATCCAGGGTAGTTTACGCTCGACTGATAAATCAGTTCCACTCCACTGGGCGCCATTGTCCCTCAATGAGCCGATCAAGGGCCATACGCCACTTTATTACTAACATTAACCTCACCCCAAATTCGATACATCAAGCAAATCACTATTTGGCTGTTGACCAACGAACTTAAAACGCAACCTCGACTGTGTTTTAATATGACCCTCGTTTTTGATATCCAGCTGGATGCATTCTACATTATATTGTAAACATTATAAAGGTCCCATTTCAGTACAGGCGACACTCTTATGTCAGAGTTGGTTCTGCAAAATCTATTGGTATAGATAGTGCCATCCACGAAGGCGCGCCCCTCCACTCGTCGAAATCGTTTATAGTACATGTGTGCAAGCTTTTTCCAACATTTGAATTGAATTTCGAACATCATAATGACTTATGAATGACAAGCACACTGCAAAAAATACACTCAAAGGGAAAGATGCTCAACTTAGATATAGTTTTAAGTGGGTATGGTTAGCTACTAGACGAGTAATATTTTTTTAAAAAATTGCACCAGTAACATTTTTACTATTGACGTAAAGGAAATATATAAGAACGATTTATAACATTTAAAAAATATATTTAAAAGTGTCTTTATAAGAGAAATATAGGTCCACCGGGACTTCATACGCGTGAATTGTTTTTTCTTCGTACACGTAGGTCCTAGCGTGATGTTTAATAGCCTTCCCCGATAAAGTACATCCCGGTAATATTATAAGTACCACATGGTTTTTTTAAATTAAATATTGATTTTGGTGTTTAACAGGTTAATTAGGGTTCCGTAGCCGAATGGCAAAAAACGGAACCCTTATAGTTTCGTCAAGTCTGTCTGTCTGTCTGTCTGTCTGTCTGTCTGTCTGTCTGTCTGTCTGTCTGTCCGTCCGTATGTCACAGCCACTTTATTCTGAAACTATAAGCATTACATAGATGAAACTTGGTAGGTAGGTGTATTTTGTTTACCGCTTTCCGATTCAGATACAAAAAGTAAAAAAAAATAATATTTAAGGGGGGGCTCCCATACATGAAACTAAAACCTAAAAAATTTTTTTTACTCAAACATATGCGTGTGGGGTGTCTATGGATAGGTCTTTTAAAATGATGTTGAGGTTTCTAAAACTATTTTTTCTAAAAGTGTAAGGTTTGAGATATAGACGCTTCCAAAGTGGTAAAATGGGCGTCCCCCCCCCTCTAACTTTTGAACTAAGAAAGTGAAAATTTTGAAAAAAATATATGATGTAGATCTCAACAAAAACTTGCAACGAAAATTGGTTTGAAGAAGATCGAACCAGTAGTTTTTGAGATATTGCACATTTTTATCAACCGCAAATATAACTTTGTCTTTCATACAAACACTATGAAAAACAAAGTTATTTTGCTGTCGCAATATATTGTGATGTTTTCGTTAAGTGAAAGTAAGTGGACCCTGAATTCAGTTAAGGGTGGCACGGAACCCTCAGTGCGCGGGTCCGACACGCACTTAACCGGTTTTTTTTAAGTACAACACACTGGGTTTTCCTTGACATTTTAAAAATAATTTAAGTAGAGCCACTTGCGTGACGAGCCTGAATTTTTGAAAGACGGCCGGCTCGCAACTGACACGCGTGTCACCCCCCGCACCCCGCGCCTTCCTCAATCAAAAAAAACCGGTTAAGTGCGTGTCGGACCCGCGCATTGAGGGTTCCGTGCCACCCTTAACTAAATTCAGGGTCCACTTACTTTCATTTAACGAAAACATCACAATATATTGCGACAGCAAAAATAACTTTGTTTTTCATAGTGTTTGTATGAAAGACAAAGTTATATTTGCGGTTGATAAAAATGTGCAATATCTCAAAAACTACTGTTTCGATCTCCTTCAAACCAATTTTCGTTGCAAGTTTTTGTTGAGATCTACATTATATATTTTTTTCAAAATTTTCACTTTCTTAGTTCAAAAGTTAGAGGGGGGGGGACGCCCATTTTACCACTTTGGAAGCGTCTATATCTCAAACCTTACACTTTTAGAAAAAATGGTTTTAGAAACGTCAACATCATTTTAAAAGACCTATCCATAGACACCCCACACGCATAGGTTTGAGTAAAAAAAAATTTTTAGGTTTTAGTTTCATGTATGGGAGCCCCCCCCTTAAATATTATTTTTCTTACTTTTTGTATCTGAATCGGAAAGCGGTGAACAAAATACACCTACCTACCAAGTTTCAGCTATGTGATGCTTATAGTTTCAGAATAAAGTGGCTGTGACATACGGACGGACAGACAGACAGACAGACAGACAGACAGACAGACAGACAGACAGACAGACTTGACGAAACTATAAGGGTTCCGTTTTTTGCCATTCGGCTACGGAACCCTAAAAAGTGTGGGGCGCGCCTTCGTGGATGGCACTATCATACATGCGTACTAGATTTTTGACAAATTGTTAGACAGTTGGTACGGTATTAACCTTTGCTTGTTTTAATGGAATCATGACATCGTAATCTTCTGAAATAATTTATGCATGTTAATAGGAGCATATTGCATGTTTAGCCGTTATGTGCATAACATTGATGCAGACAAAGTCACGTATAAAATTCAGTCCGGATAAACCATGACAAAGATTTATGCGTAGCCAAAGCCTCATTTTGTAGTTATATCATGAAATGGAATTTCATAACTCAGCGATAAGCGGATTTACCAGTGTTTAGCGGTGGCGACACCGCGCGGCGGGGCGCGGAATTAATTATTATTAATTACGCACTCTTGCCTGCGCGTAATGAGGTACAGGTATTAAGATAATCCGTCACCGTTCACTCCATTGTTCAGAATTCACTTTCAAGTTAATCGGTTTGATTTAAAATGTATGACTTAAAAATTACGATTTTCGGTTTTGGTTGCTTAGTCTGAGTTTAACGTTCTTATAAATAAAGTACTTATTTTGTATCACCCTTTCTTAGATCTACCATCAAAGCACCGTAAATTAATATAATCAACTAACCAGGCAGGCATTAAATAAAATGGTCAAGTATCATAATTTTTGTAACCATTATATTTAATGCCTTATCTAAAGCAACGCTAGGTAAAGCTTACTTCACGGAGTTAGAGTGCAACAAGTAGGTAAAGCACAATATTAATAAAGGTAATTTTATTCGTACGTATGTGATGGAATTGTCAGACAGTCTTATTGGATTTGTAAATTTATTCAACTACGTGGATTTAAGTATCAGATAATATTGGTTATTAAAACTTTCAACTTAAACTAAAGTTATTTTCTTAAAAACAAGTTTTACTTCATACGTTAGTAACTTTTTGTGGATTTAACATTCCGTTGCTCAATTCGCTTAGATTTACGAGTTCCGAGAAGTACATCACTATTCATCTGTTGAATATTTATGCACCGAACTGAAGCAAAAGAGGGAACGACTTGAAAGAATTCGATTACGTGTATTTCGGCTACTCGATATTGTAACCGCTGAATATTGAACAGAACCCTAAGAGGCATTTGAATAAGTCGACGAGTCAAGTTCTCTCAAAAACGTATTTTGGACCTTGTTAGTGTTTCTGGTTTAAAGGATGAAGGATCTTATTACTTTGTTCAGTATATAAGAATTTGGAGAAGTTAAGTGTCATAACGTTATCAAGGTGCTAAATCACGTGCAGTTCGCATTTCAAAAAGTTATCCGATCGAATTTTCTTTTTCGAGAAAAGACAGTTTATTGCTCAGGGCCACAATTTCGATAAGTTTTTTTTACGTGTATTAATGTTTTTTATTCGTAAAAACGGTCAAATTCGTATTCGAACTACCACACGCAAAAAGTTCGATTTATATACGAGATTGCGTTATGAAATAGTACCCTTAAAATAATTTATTCTACGTAAGAGTCAAAGTTCTTCTTAGCAAATTATTTGGCTTAATATATTATGAACATCTATTTCTCAGTCTTATGCTTATCCTACTACTATTATAAAGGCGAAAGTTTGTAAGTATGGATGTATGGATGTATGGAGGTTTGTTACTCTTTCACGTAAAAACTACTGAATGGATTTGAATGAAACTTTACCACAATATAGCTTATACATCAGAATAACATATAGGCTACAATTTTTGAGGTTTCTAATGTGAAGTCGTAAAAAAACACATTTTTTGCGCTTCTAGACGGGACGAACCTGAAGTCCACGCGAACGAAGTCGCGGGCAAAAGCTAGTTTAAAACTATAACCTATTGAAATTTACCCAAGTGCTACTTATATCGCCATCAAAAAACTTTTATTTTGCCAGGGTCGACCATCAAAAGTTGGAGGTGTATTTCCGTTCATATCGCTAAATGAGCTCAAATTTAAAATTCGCTAAGCCGCTGGTAAGCCCGTTTCAAGGGAATGAAACCGTAACTGACACTTACTACATGTTTAATCCACTTTCGTAACTGTTCACGTGGAAACAATAGTTTTGACGTTAACTCACTTTGCTTAATTATTGTTTTCCATTATTTCAATGGGTACTTTACAATATTGTTATTTCGGTAAGTTTTGACTCGTGTTTCGTGTTAGTTAATTCACTGTTATCTTATTAGTAACCAATAAGGTTAAACTAGTAAATACCTTAAGATAAGTCACGTACTAGGTTCGTATTGCGATCTTGCTTTGGCAGTCAAACTATCTGATTTTGAATGAGTTAGCAAATTTTGTATTGCGATGTTCTAATTCAGACTAATTTCAAGCATATGAGTGATTGAGAAAGAGTTACTTTAAATTTTTCCTTAAATTGGATCGCAATACCAATTTGGCGACTCAGCTAGCTGAGTGGGAATTGAACTGCCTG
Organism: Pyrausta aurata; assembly: GCA_963584085.1. Taxonomy (NCBI): domain Eukaryota; kingdom Metazoa; phylum Arthropoda; class Insecta; order Lepidoptera; family Crambidae; genus Pyrausta; species Pyrausta aurata. Next base: position 5,787,639 of record OY757259.1, read on the forward strand.
GTACTAGAACGGTTTAAAGCAAAATCGCAATACGCCCCCAAAAATTTTATTGGTGAGTAAGATTTGATTGTTACTTTAATCTATGTTTTTGTAACTATTGACATTACAAGTTGGTGCGTGGGCGTGCAGGCAGTGGTTTATATTACTTAGACACTATTGAAAATATTGAATATTTATTTAGTTTAGCTAAGCAAATAGATAATACAATGTACTGACACCAGTGAAGCTGTTGTATCCTAAATACAAAACCTAGACCATTTTATCAACCCTTTGCAAAAAGGCTAACATTAACAAATTAAATCACGAGCGTAGGGTGCTTTGCAGGAAAACAAGGAAAACCTCTGTGTGGAGATTTTCTTTGTTCTTTACTGTCGCGCCACACTCCGACGGCTGTTTAGTATTAAATTTACGTTCCACCCGAGTAAAATGAATTAGGTGCATGAAAGAAACACATGTAAGTTGTACTCATAAGGGAATTTAACGCGCTGACTGACACATTTTTTCTGAGGTCGTTAGCATGACGCAAGAGCGCATTTTTTTCGTAACAATTTTCTCCGTGGTACGTCATCAAATATTAATTTTTGGATAAATAACGTTGTACAAATTGTTGTAATGTCAGAGTGATTTATTTTTATAGCGTTACGTCCGAAAGCAACACTGCGATTGCAACGTGATGACGGATGGTTCGTTCAAAAAAACGAATGTTTGATATAAGAATATTTTTTATTTGTTACAAATCATACAATAAAAATCCAAATGGGCTAGTTGTTTGCAAATTGTAAAAGCTATGGTAATACATTATAACTACCTTAGAGGAAGTTTTTTTCGTAGTGTTAACTTAAGTTTGTTATCCAGCAATAATATAAGGACACTACTTGACTCTTAAGTTGTCCCACACCCGGCACAATAAGCAGTTGTCAAGAAAATATTATGAGCTCATATGGTGTACTAACACTATGTTTGGTGACGACGCGTTTGGTGTAGTGGTTAGCGCTCCTGACTACAATGCCGGCGTCGCGGGTTCGAATCCCGCAAGGGGCAAATGTTTGTGTGATGAGCACGAACATTTGCACCTAAGTCATGGATGTTTATATATATGTATTTAAGTATTTATGGGAGACGCCCCCGTCATTATCGTTGTCTGGTATTCGTAGCACAAGGAAGAAAATTCCTTAGTTCGAAACCAAGACAATTGGTGTGTTGTCTGGCGCATATTTATATTTATTTTTATATTTATATTTACTGTGTACTAAGACACAAGGTATAAGTACTTACATAGGGCCGGTTTCGTGATCGATAGTTAACTCAACTAATAGTTTTAGTGCCGTTACCAGCAGTTGAATATTTGCGATTGTTTTAAAAATAAATAATAGACTTTCTGACATTTGGTATTTTTCTTAAATTCATAAATCAATCTGAAACTAATTCTGTTTAATAAATAAAAATTATAAGTATAGGCATGCAAAAACTAAGAATAATAACTAATACTAAGAACTTAAAACCTACTCAAAAATAAAACCGTGTCCATGTGGCAAAGAGCAAAGAGGATGCTGGCTGCGTTACCGCGTTGGATAGCAATACTTATCCGTTGAGCGAGAAACGAGCCAGCGTTATTATTGGCCAAAAGATAATTTAATTTATGGGCAATTTTTTCAAAAAGCATTTTGGCGGATGGTCCCCATGGTCCAAAAGTTTCAACGCCAAACGGCGCAAATTCATAATCACTTGCAAGTGAATCATACTTACGTCATAATCAATCTTAAATATATAAAAACATGTAAAGATAAATTCGTATCATGTCAGCCTCATTACTACATTACATACTAGTTAGCAAATTGTTGATAGTCTTAGATAGAGAAATTTGTCATATAAATTCTTAGTATTTACATTCCATCTTTTATATAAATGAATCTACAAACACAACGTCGTAAGTATTATGACCTTTTTACCTACCTACAAGTACTTAAGTACATTATTACGGCCAGAACCTTTTAGGTACCTAGGTAGTCGGAAACCATTTTATTAGGTTAAATAAATTTTCAACTCTCTTTGTTTGGGACAATTAATTTAAGGCTGTAAAATGGACCTTATTGTTTAAATGTTTCTTTTTAATTTAATTATCATGTGTAACCATAATTTTTTGTAGGAATGAGCTTAAGTGAGTTTCTGTTATTTGTTTACTTTTAATTCTTAACATCATGTACTGTGCTATTTATACATTTATTATGATATTGTAATTGGTTATAGAATATTTTTTTAACACTCACAGTGTCATATATTATTCTTAAAAGATGAAAAAAGAAACCAAAAATTGCGCACGGGCGGGACTCGAACCAGCATCTTTCTGGCTAACCGGGCCAACTGCTCTTCCAATTGAGCTACCGTGCCGTCGGTCCAACCGCGCGAAATTCTTGGTCTCTAATGAATACGTAATTGCGTGACGTAGCGCCATCTACCCGTCTGTTTATGCAACAACGGGCCAAGTAGTATTGCAATTGGTCCTTACACTTTTGTATTTATAATTGAGTACGAGTCCTTTGGGTTATTCGATTGAGTAACGAGTCCATTAACGCCTAGGCTAGGATAATAAGATTTTTCACACAAATTAACCCCTCTTTCCGTAAATCTCGATTCCGTAACGTACTCTATCGCATTGGCTGGTAGTCTGAAATTACAAAAAAAAAAAAACGCCTCAATTCAACATCTCGAAAAATCGTTGCAGGATCACGAAATCTTAACAAAGTAACCGTTTTCATAACGCAATCTGCAAACTTACACATTTACCATGAATCATACCTGATACACAGCCACCCATTATTTAGGGTAACCATCGCATCCAGAGCTTACTATCGAATTAACGTTCTGTCTTCTCAATCAATCATAATAAACCTTTAAGAAACAATAGGTATATATAAAACCTCAACTCAGTACACAGGCACACAGCAAAAAAAACATTACTTATAGCATATTTATTACCTTTGCTAACTTCTTTCACTCCTTTTTTATCCAGCTATTTCTTACAGCCGACCCGGATCAAGTAAAAAGAGGGATTATTAATATGCTACAAGTCTCGGAACTTAGCGCTCACAAAAGCTCACCCAACGACCTGGCAGCGAGTAGGTGTAACGAGTTGAAACTTCGTTACTACCCCCATTTATACGTCTTCTGACACCACTCAATCAAATCATTGACGTACTTGCTCTGGCCTGGGTGCGTATTGCATATTATCTGTGGTATCGCGATGCAACTTTGACAGTTAACACGTTCCGGGACAGTGAACGCCTACAGGCGTGAAAACAATAAAACATCTATTGTGTCTGGAGTAGTGTCCCGGAACGTGTTAAGCAGCTTTTACTGTCGAAATAAGAAAGAAAGAAAGAAATATTTATTTGCATTAAACATGGTATACAAAGATGTTAAGTAAATTGATATTATTTTTATTATTAACAACATAAATATATATTACTAGATGACCCGGTGAACTTCGTACCACTTACTTAGATTTATGTAAAATGTAGTTAAAACTTAAGCCGAACAAAACGAATTAATATGACAAAACTACAGAAAATTCAAGTAAAGCACAAATTGATATAAAAACGGAAAGCGGTCACTTCCAAAGGACACGGTCGACCCGCCATACATTGCTTGCCCCAAAAGTAAAAATCCATGCGTCACGACCAAAACTAATTTTATGGGTTCGTTTCTTCGCCTTTTAAAATAATATAAGCCGTAAATAGCGGGGTTTTCACATGAAACGAAATAAAATGTGTGGGGTCAATCTCTTGCACACTATTTAGAACAGGTCTTTCTAGATCATAGCGCCATCTGTGTCGAAAAACCGCCATCTAGGCCACCAAAACTAAAACATAGAAAACTGCCCCGCTAGGGTGCGTAACGCGTGAAAATTACGATGACGCAAACAATAGCCAACGAAAAGAAGTTCCTTGTCACAGTTTTTTTTTCAAGTTTTAGGAAGTGGTTAGTAGGTTTAAAGGTTAGTATCTATGGGAGGCAAATGTCATTTTCCTTCTTAAAATAGCGATTGCGAGCGCTTACTTATTTAACTAACTGCCAGTTCTATGACACAGTATAACACAATATGCCATTTCGTTAAGCGGTCGTCAGTTTGCTAATAAGTGCTCGAAACCGCTATTTTCTGCCAAACACAACAATTGTTGGGGACAGGAAATTGTATTCAATCGTTGTCCTATTTTTTTTTGTAGATTTATATGTCGCTAGATAAAAGCAAAGTAAATTAACAATATTGTATTAAAAATTCAATATATTTTTTGAAAAATGATATAGTCAAGGCTCTTAATGCTTTTCTTTAATCAAACATAAAACGACTCTGGGGCACGATACGACCGTGTCCTTTAAGAAGTAAGTTTTTTAAATGATCGAACCTGAGCTGGTTCCTAACAGCACACCAGGTTCGCCTCCTCCGTCCGATTTCCATGATCCAAATGTCTATCTCTAAAATATCTATTTAATATAGATGACCCGGTGAACTTCGTATCACTTCGTGTAGGGGCGGCCTAATAGTAGTTTAGTAATCTGGCAATACTGTCAGTGTCACTGTCACCTAACTTTTGAAGAAAAGATTGTTCAAGTGTAAAAACAGAACTTATAGTGAACTTATAGTTTAACTCCTTAAAATGCATTGTCCCTTTTGTAATAAGTGGATGGAACGGCAGAACAAAAATAATAACTGTCCAGCAGGCCTAGGATGCACGCCGTGATAAAAATTTATCGAGGCATTTTAGCGCGTTTGTTTGTCAAAAATCGACATACCCGCAGTTGCTAACATGGCTGCCATGAAAGTCATGTCGTACTGTCAAAATTCGAAATATGACAAAATTATCATTGAACCCTAACATGCCACACATATTTTTATCGAATTTTGACATTTCGCCGTGTAACATTATCGTCCACCATTAGCGACGACGACAAATAAAAAAAAACATATTTAGAGCAAAAATATATGACTGAGTGGTGCCATATTTTATCCTCGGCTCTCAAAAAACAATAAAGTGTAAAAATATTAAAAAGAAAGTCCCCGACATGTCAAACAACGTCAAACATAACCCATTCATTATTTTTATATTTTAAAATTTAAATACATGATGTTATGAGCAAAGTTGATATTATGTTGTCGATTCAAAAGTCTTGTTTTAATGCGTTCTTCAATTCGAGTGGAACCGAGACTACAAATACCGTCAAATGTTTGACAGAAAGTAAGTGGTCATCTTTTATAAGGGAAAATGGAATTGTCGTTTTACTCTATCTTTCTCGCAATTTTTCCTTATTTGCTCACCGTTTAGACCTACCCTGGCCTACGACAAACATTTTAAAACCAAAATCAGCTCAATCAGCCCAGCCGTTCTGGAGTTTTAATCAGACTAACGAACATCAATTCATTTTTATTTATATAGATTATTCATGCCATTATTTTATTATTATAATATTACTATGTTGATAATATTCGTTTTCACTGAGTGAGAATTGAACTGTCTAGGAATGAGTTGGAATTGTACGGTTTAAGTTGGATCGCAATACGCCCCCAGTTGCAAGAAGTTCGGTACCTACTTCATTTGTGTTCAACCCACGCAAGTACCTTTACTACTTTAAGCTTATAATAAGGTATATACCTAGTCTACCTAGTTTATTTTCCATAGACCACCTTCTGAGGGCACTTATACACGTCGCAATTTTGAAATGCATACTATTTCCAGTGAGTTGTTATTACCCTAGAAAAAAAATGGGTAGTAAATACGACGACAAGATTTTTACGTTCGTATTCCTTGCAATATGCATTTCGAATATGAAACCGTTTGTACGAGTTGATGACATGTGGCGTCAATTTAGGTGGCACGAGATTTGGTCGTGGTGTCAGTTCCATACACAAGTAATAGTAGTTTGATGAATATTTCCCAGATTTTTCTGTATATTTTTTTTATACACAAAAGTATCTAGTTTGAGCAAAGGAACGTAAATACAATGTTTATAAACGTAGAAAAATACAGCTTTTGTACTGAACTAAATTAGGAATCAAACTCCGATCTTCGGCCGTGGATGTTCTAGTCTCCAACGTTGGAGACATCAAAGGGCTTTTGTTAGAAATATTCAAATATTTTACTCTGTTCCTAAGAGTAAGCGCGTATTTATCGGCCGTGATCACGTGTTATATGCACGAATTTCTTTTGTTTATAGCTACGTATAAATAACCATATACTTGGTCTTAGTGCAGTGGTTAGTGCTCCGCTGTGCTCCTGACTACCTAACCAGCGGTCGCGGGTTCGAATCCCGCAAGGGGCAAATTCTTCATATTGATTGTCTGGTACTTTGTAACACAAAGAAGAAAATTCCTTACCAACTTAACGGTAGAATGCACTGGACTTAAAAATAAATAAAAAAATTAAGATCTGTGTATTTGTGTGTTCTCGCAAATAAAGACTTACTTACTTACTTCGAACCCAGATAATTCGTGTGGTGTCTGGCGCATATTTAATTATTCGATAACGGAAGTCGTCTATTTTGAGTCCCGCATGATTGAGATCACGACATTCAACCCCGTTAATGTTATGCAAATTGACTCAAACCCACCTTCCGAATATGAGCCGTATAAATATGCTGCCTGTATTATCTGTGTCATAAACATCACTATCCTATCCGTAAATCTCGGAAGGGAAGGGAATAAGTATTCGATCGTAAGGAAAACAGAAATACGGGTTAGCAAGATTATGCTTATCTCTTTTTCATTATTTTAATACCTCTTTTTTTAGAATCGTGCTCAACGAAATGTTTGTTGTGACTGTGAGACTCATTTTTTATCGAGAAAATAATGAACAACACCCAGCTTTTAACTTCTCTCTTTCTTTATAAAGATATAGCGAAGTAGTATTGCAAGTTTTTATTTGAACGACAATTATCAAATATTGCTGTTAAATTACAACGGATTTAGAATTTTTTAAACAAGACTCAGACAACATGTTTGTCAGTTTTTTAGTATCCAAACAAGCATGAAGTACTTAATATACATAGTTCAGATATTGATCAGTAGATCTTACCCTCCGATTCCCGTATTTTCGGCACTCATGTTGGACCACAGTAGTCATTCAGTAGTTCTATTGCTACACATTGTGTGCTTTTAAAGTCAGCAGCATTGAAAGGTGACACGCCGCTGTCAGAACAGCGAGGTATATCAATTGTGCTCTCGTAGTCTGATGCACAACTCAGTGACAACTCAATTAGCCCTGATGCATAAAAAATGTATTAAAGACTTACCCTAGATGGTGCCAGTCGGATATACTTATTATGCATCTCCTCCACGCAGCCTCTCCCAATACATCTCCAGTCATCATTCTTCCTCGCCTATCCAGGTGTGCATAACATTTTCGTCAACATAATTTAGTCTCAACTTAGCCAGAAAATTGTTTATGACAAGGTAGGGAGATGCGCCACGTAGGCCCGCATAGTTGGGCGGTGGAATGCGTGTCACACACGACCTTTGTCTGCAACGGTCTGTTTCAAGTTTACAACGCGAATTTATTACAGTTTTACGGAAGCGACTATTGTTTTACTGCTAACTGGTTCTTGTGTACCCGCTTTTAGAGGCAGTTAACTGACATTAGATATGTATGAGTAGGTGGAAGAGACAGTTCAAATGCTGGTTAGTCAATCTATTAAACATAAAAATAGATTGATAAGCCGATAAAAAGACTCTCAAAAGGGTGTCTTATTTTAATTGAAAAACTACAGTAGACAACACTATGGACAGAACTGGAGCTGTCTTATAGTTTCTGTTTGACAATTGATTATCATGTAATAAATAAGTTATGAAATAAGAGTTTAACATCTGTAACACACTAACTCTGTAAAAGTAGGTATTGTTTATTTAAAAAAAATGTGTCAGTTATACTGTTTGTAAGTCTAAAATCTACTAACTTTTCTCGGGAAATACAACTTACCATGCCTTTTAACTGCTACTCCAAAATTAAGCCTATCCTTTGTCAATCTGTCGTACTCTTTGTTTTAGTATCGCAATCATGTGATCGTGGCTCACAGCCTTAGGGAATTCCATCAATGAAACGCCCGCAAACAGAAACCTTTGTTGGTCCTAATACATTTCCTCAGTCCGTTCTAAGACATTTTTGTATATATTGAGAATGATATAACTGTAGCTAGAAGCAAAGCGCGTGCGGATGACAAAACTAGTTCTCCCAAAAGAAGGCTGTGTATTTGCATTGCAGCTAGTAGTTGCATTGTTCGCATTCTGTTTATTTACCTGGGCCCCTATTTTTGAATCACTCGCTTGGATATGGCGTGTGATTTTCGTTAGAAAACACATAAAAAATCAACGGAAATCACTCAAAATCTAGACGTGAGTACTCACAAAATTGAGCAATGATTTTTCAAATCCTTTTTGTCTAGATTACAACTGGTTTTCATTCCAAAATTCGACTTTGAACATTGAATATCACACGCCATCTTGACTTGAGTGATTCAAAAATAGAGGCTCCAGTATCTGACCCGACACAGAGCTTTTCAGCCTTTATCAAACTCTAGTTTCAGTAAGTTCTTACTTACTTATTATTTAATCTTGAAACCCTTCCTCGTCTTGACCTCAAGATAATTGATGATTTCCACATAAAGGACCCGGCTGAACGGCACCTATTTAAAAGCTATGCTAACCTATTAGATAGAAGGTGTTGCGTAAATACATTTAAATATTATATGGTAATTCCCATAAGCAACCTCCTCGCCGCGCGTGCCGGCCAGTTAGAGCGCCGCACGCCGAAAAAAGGAAAAATAAGTTTTTTCCTCAGCACTCTCTTGTTTTTTGTACATACGAATGGATCGATAATTTCTCCAGCAACATTGGAGCAATATTTAACCTAATAGTATCAAACAGTTAAAACGGAGAGCATTACAGATAAATTAACGACAGGTGCAGTTTTTGGTGAGTTATCGTATTTTTTTTAATGTATTTTCGTAGCACCCACATCGGAATATTTTTGAAGCTTATATTTTTTACAGTCCACTTATTTCCGTATTTCATTAGTGCGTTGTGTGCACAGAAGGGCTTAAGTATTATGTTACTAAATAATATTATGAATATAATTCTACGACAGCAACAATGTATTTTTTAAACCTTGTAATTTAGAAATGCTTAGGTACGTTTTGAAAGCAAATCATGTTTTATCAGTCTATTAATAATACAATACAATAAATTATTTATTAGCATTCAAATAAATATCACAGACCAGTTTGTAAAAAAAAAAACAAAAGAAAATAAAATAAAATAAAGTATGGTGGGTATGCTATTCATTCGATCATGGCGGCACTTGCTACTCTGTGTGCTTATGAATGTGCTTGATTTTGTAAAAGACGTACAATAAATAAATATCTAGTGAAATATACTTCTGGTTTCTGATTGTGTGAAGTTTTCAATCAGAATTGGGACGACATCACCTGCTTTGGAGCCTGCGAAGCTGAATCCTGACGACAATAACTGTGAGTCATATTCATGTGTTTCCTATTCGATCAAAACGGTTGGTGTTTTTGTCGTCGACGGCTACAGTGATAGTGCCGGTCTATTTCTTCTAAGAAATTACGTTTATGAGTGCATTATGTTGGTGATTGTGCGAAATAAAAGTGACGCAACGGGATAATTTGACCTTTGATTTTCGTTGTTCGTGTTTTTTTTGTGATTCACCTGATATTTATCAATTGGCGTTAGCAGTAAATAAATAAAAACTTTAGATATAGAAAAAAAAAATATAACGTTTAGTGTAAATTTCAAGTAGTCAATCATTGTATTTATTTAAAAAAATAACAAGTATATTAGATATTTAAATAGATCTCATTTATCATAATCATTATGTAGAAACGTTATTTAATTTGTGTTGTTCGTGTTGGCTGGTTTGTACGTATTAATTTAAACCGTTCTTAGTAAGTAAGTGTTTATTGATTTAGCCCTAGAAGTTGACTGTTTTCACATATTAAAATTAGAACTTATTAATTTGAATCGGTAACTATGGGGTCTGAAAGGCGTTCTCGTTCGCGCAAGCGACGTTTATCAAAACATCGTCGCCGTCGTTATACGTCTGATTCTAGCTCTGTTGTTTCGTCACCTAAATCAACTAATAGACGTTATAGAAGAGAAAAAAATCACACAGAGGGTCGTCGCAGTCGTCGTTCGACAGACTCTAGTTCTGTTTCCGCTTCATCCGCTTCTAGTGGTTATCACTATAAGCGAAATAAAAGGTCTAAAAAACGATCAAAGCACCATAATAAAAAACATAACAAACGTTCAAAGTTAAAGTTAGTTAAAGTTTCAAAGAAGCACACAAAATCTAGGTCTATTCGTAACCCAGCTCAAACTCCACCACTGGTAAGGGCACCCCAACCTACAAGTGGTAATTTAAATAACGTTGACTTACACAATTGTGTAACACCGAGCAGTGAGCAGTCAAACGTCACTGGCTCAGCAGTCACTAATACCAATATTCTGCCGAATTCTACAATCATTTACCCACATTAATGTTATTCCGGAGTTTGATCCGAGTGACGGTTCCCAAAACATTGAGTCTTGGATTCATAAAGTCAATGAATGCGCGACCATATACTCTTGGAATGAGACGCAGATTTGTCATTACGCATTGGCGAAGTTAACAGGACTTGCCAAGCGTTGGTATCAAGGGCTTCCTTCCCTTCTGTTTAGTTGGCAACAATGGACCGACAAATTAAAATCTGCGTTTCCTTCTACTGAGAATTACGGTGATCTCCTTCAACGAATGTTACACATTCGTTGTAAGATAGGCCAACCACTGGATGTGTATTATTATGAAAAAATGATTTTAATTAATAAATGTGAGATCAGTGGGCGTAAAGCTGTTGGATGTTTGGTACACGGTATTGACGACAAATTTATAAGAATGAGCGCGAATGCGTGTCGTTTTGAAGACCCCGAGCAACTCTTTTCATATTTGGAAACATTAGCACAAAGCGATGGGTATGCAATACAAAGGCGTAAACTATCTTGGAATAAAGAAACTAGTTCACAGCATTCACAGCCAAATAATTCGTCTGATAGCTTCGAGACTTCTAAACCTAGTATTACCTGTTTTAATTGTGGTGAAGCAGGGCACATTCGCACCAAATGTACCAAGCCCATGAAGAGATGTGGCGTATGTCGAAGAGTAGGTCATCTATCGAAAGATTGTCGTAGTAATAGAGGTCAAAGTTTTGGTAATCCACCAGGTAGTAGCAATGATGGTAATAATTTATTACAAATTACCGCCCCACCGGATGATAAAAATGTTTTGCGTATTGGTTTGAACGGTACCGATAGTGACAAATATTTCAAAGATGTTAAGATAGATGGTTGTGAAAGACAAGCTTTTGTGAATTTAGGTAGCAATTGCACGCTTTTAAAAGAAAGTTTAGCTAAAGAAATTTATGGTAACTATGACAATAATAAATCTCTTCCAAATCTTAGAGGATTTGGCAATGTAAGCGTTAAGCCATTAGGCTCTATTGAAGGTACAGTAGTGGTTGACGATGTTTGTGCTAAAGTTGATCTTATAGTGGTCTCGGACTGTTTTATGCCATGTGATATTATAATAGGTCAGACATTTACTGAGTTACCTAATCTAGTAATGTACAAAACCTCTAATAGTTTAATATTCTATGAAGCACCCGATTTAACCTGCTCTGAATCTTCTATGAAGGTAAAATTAACATCTTTAGACACAGTAAACGTACAACCTTATACAACCTCACCAATAGAAGTAGAAACAAGTGTTAAGTATTCTGGGTCTCTTTTTGTACCTACAACAAATTGTCTTACTGAAACGAATAAAAACACGGTTTTATCAGGTCTGTATAGCTTTCAAAATAGTAAGGGGTACATTATGATATCAAATCTCGACAAAAGGGTACTAACAATTGCAAAAGGTCAAACTTTAGCTAGAGGTGTTGGTTATGAGGAGGTAGCTGAACCTTATATCGGTATGACGACAAACTCAACTCCTACTAATTCGTCTATAGAAGAGATGATTCAGGTCGGTATCCAATTATCGGAGGAAGATAAAACAAAGTTTCATGACTTACTACAAAAGTATAGGGATTGCTTCGCCCTCAACCTTTCTGAACTAGGAAAGACTGATTTGACTGAAATGGTCATTAAGCTCAAAGATGATATACCGGTTGTGTATAGCCCGTATCGCATGTCACTCAAGGAAAAAGATCAGCTGTCTGAAATTGTGGATGACCTTCTTGAAAATGGGATTATACGTGAAAGTTCCTCTTCATATGCGAGTCCTGTGATACTGGTCAACAAAAAGAATGGTCTAAAGCGCTTGTGCATTGATTATCGTGCATTAAACCGTAAGACGTTGAAGGATAAGTACCCTTTACCTCGGATAGAGGACAGGTTAGATTGTTTGGGTGGTAACAAATATTTTACAAGTTTGGACTTAGCCTCTGGCTACTATCAAGTGCCGGTAGCAGAAGAGTGCAAACACCTCACGGCATTTGTCACCCCAGACGGTTTATATGAATATAATCGTATGCCGTTCGGTTTGGCAAATGCACCTAGCGTTTTTCAGAGGGCAATAAACTGTATGTTGAATGGAGCTGCTGGACGAAATGTGGCCTTGGCTTACATGGACGACTTATTAATTCCATCTAGCTCAATACACGAGGGACTGTGTAAGCTAGAAAAAGTATTCGAATTGTTGCGAGGAGCAAAATTAACACTAAATCCCAAGAAATGTGTTTTTTTTTCAGCAACAAATTGAATATTTGGGGTACGAGATATCAGAAAATGGTATTCGTCCTGGAAAACTCAAGATAGAAGCAGTTAAGTCCTTTCCGATACCCAAAAACGTCCATGAAATTCGGCAGTTTGTAGGGCTGGCGAGTTACTTCCGCAGGTTTGTTCGGAATTTCTCGGCAATAGCGCGACCTCTTACTAGCCTTACAAAAAAGGATCAGCCCTGGCAGTTTGGACAAGAACAAAAGTCAGCTTTTGAAACTCTCAAAGAAAAATTAATTAGCCGGCCCATACTCGCCTTGTACGACCCCAAGGCAACCCTTGAAGTGCATACAGATGCAAGCAAATTAGGCTTGGGAGCAATTCTTTTACAAAATGGCGATAAGGGTCTCCAACCTATTGCTTACTATAGCAGGCAAACTTCGCCTGAAGAACAGAAATTCCACTCATATGAGTTGGAGACCCTTGCCGCTGTTACAGCTCTAAACAGATTTAGGGTATATTTACTTGGCACAACTTTTAAACTGGTCACGGATTGTAATGCGATTAAAAGCACTATGACGAAAAGAGATTTAATACCTCGGGTCGCGAGATGGTGGATTGCAATGCAAGAATTCGATTTTATAATTGAATACAGAGCTGGTACCAAAATGACACACGTGGATGCCTTAAGCAGAAACCCAGTCCAATCAAGTAATCCTCCAACTCGCGACGATGACGAACATATTTTTAGTTTGCATTGGGACGTAAACATTATTGACGTAACCGACGAGAACTGGTTGCAAACCGTGCAACAGGCTGACAGCGAATTACAGCGAATCATACAAATTGTCAAAGACCCGGAAAGTAATAATATTATCGAAGTCAAAAATAATTTCACTGTTAAAAATGACAAATTATATCGCGTCGTAAAGAAAGATGATACTGTTAAGTTATTGTGGGTAGTGCCAAAATCAGTGAGATGGCAAATAGTCAAAAGTAATCACGATGACGTTGGCCACTTCAGTTTCGACAAAACTTACGAAAGAGTTCGTAAGGTATTCTGGTTCAAGAATATGCGCCGTTTCATAAAGAAGTATTGTAAAGCATGTTTAAACTGTGCCCACAATAAACTCCCGGGTGGACCAAAAGAAGGTCTACTTCACCCAATACCCAAACCTGACAAGCCATTCGAAATGTTGCATGCTGACCACTGTGGACCGTTTCCGCAAAGTAAAAAACGAAATAGTTACATTCTCGCTATCATCGATTCGTTCACAAAATTTATTTATATAAAACCGGTTAAAAATTGTAAAAGCAAAACAACGATTAGTATTTTTGATGAATACTTTTCTCTCTTTGGAGTTCCTAGTAAACTTTTTACCGACAAAGGCACAAGTTTTACCAGCCGAGAATTTAACAATTTCATGAAAGATAAAGGAGTGAAGCACATTATAAACGCGGTTGCAACGCCCAGAGCCAATGGTCAGATTGAGCGTTACAACCGGTCGATCCTCGATGCCCTAACTGCCAGTAACCATGACCGTCCTGATGATGAATGGGATATCATGATTCCCAGGGTCCAATGGGGCCTTAATAACACTGTTAATAAGGCCACCGGGAAAAGCCCGGCTGAAGTTCTATTTGGCGTTGCGCCGACTGGCGTTTCTGACGGTGTCATGAATGCCGTTGTGTCGGAAAGCAACAATGCCGAAAATCGCAATGACATTAGAGTTGCCGTCAAAGAACGTATAGAAAGTCAGCAAGAAAAACAAAAAATCAATTTCGATAAAAGACGAAAACCTGCACATTGTTATAACATTGGAGACCTCGTTCGGGTCGAACGAGAGATAGGGGCATCAATTCCTGGTCAATCTAAAAAGTTGGTACCCAAATGTAGTGGACCTTACCGGGTTGTCAGAATTTTAGGGAATGACAGGTATGAGGTTGAAGATACCCCATTGACAAAAAAAAGTGGCAAGCCTAGATACAAAGCTGTGTTTGCGGTTGATAAAATTCACCCATGGTTAGTGTTTTCTAATGACCCCATAGATAGTGATTCGAATAATAGTAGTGCTGAATGATATGAAACAAGCTGTACATATATTAGTTTTAAGATTTTGAAATATTTATTTATTGGCCGTGTGCGGCGTTACAAGTCCTGTGTGGCAGTACTTATCCTGACAGTTTTACTAGCCCTGTGTGGCGATACTTACCCTGTTTGGAAATATTTACCTTGTTAACGTTACTAGCCCTGTGTGGCGTTACCAGCCCTGTGTGGCGATATTTGTCCTGGGTGGCGATTGTTATTCTATCGGCGATACTAGCCCTGTGTGTGTGGCGTTATTAGCCCTGTGTGGCGATATTAGCCCTTTGTGGCGATCCTAGCCCTTTGTGGCGTTAATAGCCCTATGTGGCGTTACCAGCCCTATGTGGCGTTACCAGCCTTGTGTGGCGTTACCAGCCCTTGGTGGCGATTCTAGTTAGTATTTTTTATAAAGTTATTGCGAAAGTTATTAAAGCTGTTTAAAATATTGTGAATGATGATGAAGATGATGTTAAGGTATTACTGAAAATTCACATAGTAAATCATTATATCGTCTTATTGATGCATCAGGTTCTTATATTTGATTTATTGTGATCGTAAGCCTTTTGTGAAGAATAATAATGGCGGTTAAATTTATGATGTCAATTTTGTATTTTTTTTTTTATTGTTACTAAACTATGTACCTACTTATTTTGTGTGTGAACACGCGGGGGCTCGTGCACAGTCAGAAATGGCCGAGTGAAAGCAAATCATGTTTTATCAGTCTATTAATAATACACAAAATGAAAATAAAATTATTTATTAGCATTCAAATAAATATCACAGACCAGTTTGTAAAAAAAAAACAAAAGAAAATAAAATAAAAAAAAGTATGGTGGGTTTTCATGCTATTCATTCGATCATGGCGGCACTTGCTACTCTGTGTGCTTATGAATGTGCTTGATTTTGTAAAAGACGTACAATAAATAAATATCCAGTGAAATATACTTCTGGTTTCTGATTGTGTGAAGTTTTCAGTTTGCTGTTCCAAAGTTCAAACTGCTCTAGGTAAAGCGATGTAATCAATATCTTTGCATCGCCTACTAATACAATACATCGATTTGGGCTTCATAGTTTTTACAAGTATTTGAAAATCATTGCAAATATCGAATGTAAGTGAACAAATGCACACTACACCATAAGTGGGGTGATCCCTTTGTGTTTACGCACGAAAGAGCTCGAGTCAATTATTGTACGGTCGGTTTGGTGCCTAGTAAACAACTTTTTTCGCCCTGAAAACTACCACTATCACGATACTTAACTCTATTGACAGACTCGTTGCCGAAAATAGCCCTTTGTTACCAGTTTTTCTTAATAAATAAAGGCACCAAGCTTTGTGGAAATGTAGACCTAAAATTACAGCTCTCGAATAAAAGTTGATGAAGATTACATCTAAAGCTAGATGCTTAGGACGATGCAATTTGTTTTATTATCTGCCATGGGGTTCTGAATTAATTAATCACCATTGCAATGCAAGCAAGTGACAAGTCCATAAATAAAAGACCTCATTATTTTATAAAGATTTTATTAAACATTTTTTCTGTAAAATAGATTAATTAAAACTGACATTTACAACAAACAACTATAAAATTCTTTGTATTATCCATCTAACACTAATTACGTTAATAGGTCCTGTTATATTTGGAATTGATCTCTAGTATAGCCGAATGAATGCATTGACAGTTCTCGCTCGTAAACGATCTTAGACCGGGTACACACATACGGAATCCTTAAAAGTAAAACCTCTATCAGAATACCGAATGCAAGCAATTCACAATTCCACATTCCATAACCGTTCCACCTTTTATCATGTATCTGTGAAACCATAGACGAGTGCTATTATTAAGAAGTTATGAATACATTTTGAACTGAAACCGAATTAGGTGTCAACTTCTTCTTTTTCATTCGTTACATTTTTAACAACAGCAGTGTAAAGTCCTATTCATATTCCATAGGTAACGGCAAAATACCCCACGAGTTTGTGTTGCTTTATAAATCCATAACAATATGCCCAAAAGTAATAAATATCGATGGATTTAGATCCGAAATCCCATGTCTGGTTTTCCGTTACGGAATCCCGTGAAACTCCGTATGTATGTAACAGCCCTTAGAGGTACAAACGATAAACGATGACGATTTTGAACACGTAGCGTATCGTATCACACGAGCTTGGGAGGGGATGCAGGTCGCATATTTGCTAATACATACATTACATACATATAATTTCGATATCGATACTAATATTCGTAACTATGGCGAGGTATGTTACACGGTGCCCGGAAAAAGGAAATCATCTACATACATTACGTCGGATTAGAATTCTTGCTCGTGAAAAAGTGAACATAGACCGTAATAGCACAAACGGATATTTCTCCAGAAGCACTGTTCTGTTAATCCACGTTCTGTCCGAAAGGTTATTAATCATCTCAAGTCCATTTGCAGCTGTCAGGGTGTTTCTGTTCATAAATCTGCGCTAAAAGTGGCAATCAAAACAAGCGGGACGTTTTAAATTTTCTTGTATATCAACATAGTTTTTATGTAAGTTTGTGATACTCAGTATTTTAGTTTCGAGAAAACCGCTGGCTACGAATATAGAACGCTGCTTGCTTACTAATTCAGGGACCACAAACTCGACAACGTGTAATGTACTTTATTATATACAATGTAGGTACGTGAAGCCTTTGTAACTGAACTTTGCAAAAAGAACAGAGAATTCGATATTGTAGAACGGTAATGTACCTACTCGTTTGCATGCGAGTGAGCACGCGAGCGGATTTAGCACTCTCATGTTTGATTTCATTACAATCTGAGTTTGTTCCCAATTTTTGACATACTTATTTAAAATTAGATTAAATTTTATCTCTATTTCTATCTCAACACACTATAACAATGCGCAATTACAAACGACGTGTAAGTGAGTAATGATTATCTTTGTTCTGATTGACCGTTTCTCCTTTCATATAGTCAAAAGTGATCTATAGAATCATTCCAGTCAGCATTTTGATAAAAATAAAAATAGCATTTAAGAGGCTTTTAAATACCTCAACGGCGGTAACTTGATGTCACTTAACGTAGAGTGAATTTCCGATAACCGGGCACCGAGCCACTCGCCCACATTTAAAACATAATACTTATTCGTTACACGGAACAGTAACCCTCGAGTGTAACCCTGCAATTAGTCACTGTGCCGAGTGGACGCGGGGTCCATAAAAATTACGAAGCGTTTTACGTTTCGCGATTAGCGAAAATTTTCCCGCAAACATTCGCTTCGCTTTGCAAAACTTCGGCATGTACTTGGTAATGCGTATTTCCACGCAGCTTTAATAAGCTTTACAATGAAATTAATGTATATTCCTTGTTTCGCAATTTAGACTCTTATCATACTTAACTGTAATACAAAATTTAATTGATACTAACACAATGTTTCTGTAAATACTAAAACGCTGAGATTTTTTTTTAATAGAAGTTAATTGATTTGCAGTCCAGGTATAATTTTGAAAGTAATTGAGATACTCCTAACATTAATATTTTATATAACAGCACTTACTAAATGTATTTTGTTAAAACACAGTGTCCATAACAGCGTAACACATTTTATTTCGGCCCGCAACTTCCGCTAGCTAATGCAAATAGTTCTATTCAGTAAAAGCATGAATTTAATTTAAAACTAATTCAATCAGTTCTCAGTCCCGAGTGACAATGGAGTTAAAGTCTCAATTCATACTCGCGAACGGCTACAGGAATAATTTCAATATTGTCACAAGTTCCATAGAAGAATAGGGTTATTATTCAGGCGGTGTAAGTTGACGTTAAGCTGGGATTACCCAGGAGCAGAATGCGGGTTGCGAGCCGTAGCCTACCTATGAACCTTGCCGCTTACTCGAGCACGACCACAAGTCGCCCCACGCCCCATTAACACTTATCTATACCTGCGAGAGATACTATTTTCCAATGACACCATATCACTATGTTCGAACTTATTGAAGCATACTTGCGGCTTGCTTTAATATCGACAAGAAACTCCCATCGTTGCACATCAGAACGTCTACAACAACTACTTTACAAAAAGCTCTTATTCTTAACAGATTTAAGCACAAATTTAAAAGCTCATTCGACTAGAATCTGTTTAATCTGTCCGAAATAACAGTAAGTAGGGAATTAACATCTTCATGTTCAAGCATATTAAGTTGATTCGGAAATAGAAATTAAACTGTTCCAAGCTTATGGATAGAATATTAATATACACGTGTATTTATTGTGACAAATTTAAACAATTTGTGCTCTTATTAGTAAAATTATAGGCAATCAAATTCATTACAGATAATTATTTTCATAATAATATTTTAACACCTTGTTCAATATCTAGTACTCTACAGTATTTCTTAAGGGCGTTATATTTATACATATATAATCTTGACTAGGTATACTTCATTGTGCTTTTAACGGCACCTTTTCCTCAGTTATATTTGATACTATCAAAACTAGGTATTTTGGGTGTCTCACAAAACCCAGGTTAGTATTTTATATTATTTGGTAGAAGCCATTATTAATTGTTGTGTTAACCTTTACACAAAACACGGATTAATGACGTTCAGTACATAAGAAGAGGTTTGCCAAAGAGTAAATACGATTAAAACAACTTCAAATTAAATGAATAATAAGAAAATGCTGTAAGTTAAAATATTGCACTCGAGTGACTTCATGTTTTCATAAAATCCTCAAAAAGACAGACATATTCGTAGGTATGTTTTCAGTATTAGTTATTGAAATAATATAATTCGATTCAAACCGTGGAAGCCTTTGTTTAGGAGTGGACATCTTTTGGCTGAAAATGATGATGATACAAAAGTCAATAAATGATACAATGTTCTTAAGAGAAGTTCAATGTTATAACTAATAAACTGCGCTTTGTGAAACACCCTTCATTCTAAAGAAAGAAATGCAACTTGCCAGTACCTATGCATCGTACCGTTAAAGATTGTTCCCAAATAGAATATTATTTAACCCTTATGAGATTGGTACGTTTAGGTTTTTAATTGATACTTCATTATTGTAAGGACTATAAAGGAGGTCTAAATTAGAGGATTTTGTTACAACATCCTTGATGTTACCTTTTTCACTACACCCAATTATGGGCCAGGAAAAACTGAAGTTAGATTTCTTCCTTTAGTTTTACACAATAAGTGAAGTCTTATATTATAATTGAGTTACACGGGTATTTGTCTAGCTCAACCGCTTGTTTTGATATCGCTCATGAATAAGTTTAAGCTTGAGGACCGACAAGAGCTTAACACTTAAATTTGATAATAATAATAATGAATTAAGCAACATCCCGGATATCAATGAGATTTTCATTTTCTAGCTTTGTCCTTGCACCAAAATCTGGCAATTGTAATCAAGTTCAATCATCAAATCAAGTTTTTATTTTGATTAGTATGCGTCTCATCTAGGTATCAATAAAGTTCTCCCTATATCAATAGTAACAAAGGTGCGAGTAATAGTATCCGTACGAATAGTCTTTTCATTAGTAACTAGTCAAATACCCATAATGTAAGTTAATCCATGGATTATTGACAATATTTGTCTTTTATATATCCTATCCGTTACACTTGAACAATTAACATTTTCTTGCCTATATATTCACAATTTCACATTATCTACCTACACATCATAGCCACTCATCAATTCACGTATGACTAGTAAAAATTCAGTACACAGTTCATGTCACAGCAGCTTTCAGGGTTGGTAAAGCTGGTGGTGGAGGCGAGGCTCACGTGTCTGGCGGAGAATCGCTCACCGCGGGGCCAGCCAGGGGCGCCGATTGGGGGTCGCGCGTGATGGGGAGGGCCACGTGGTCCGGGGCCTCGGCCGGGGGCCCGGTGTCCGGGGGCTCCTCCGGCGGCGCGGCGGCCGGCCTGATGTTGTCGATGCGCGGGCGCGGCGAGTAGCGTGGCGTCAGCGCAATCCCCCCGACGACTGGGTGCGATTTAAGACTCCCGCCTGGAGGACGTCGTACATCATGCGCTCGTTCTCCTGGCGAACTGCCGACAAACAAAATAGGAGCTTAACGATCATTGTGACACGTACACGAATTGGGTGGACTTTGCCAGGACGCTATCTCTCATCTCTAGGTACTCTATCCACCGTCTCTAGAGTAAGAGGTGTTTACATTTCCTCGAGCACGTGTGGCTGGGGACTACGGATTCGGATTTTAACATCACACTAGATCTAGGGGACTATTCTTTTCAATAATCAGGGGATTCAGTCAAGTAGACTCCAAGTTATTCTAGATGGGATTTTCTACAACTCTATTAACATTTACCTATTTAGTATTGTTAATGTAAAGTGCTCGAAAGTTAGTAGGTAGTTAAATATCACACATTTAATCTTAACATTACGACTAAAGTGGCTTTAAGTATATTTCATACTGAAAAGATCAATAGTCAGTCACTATTATAACATACTCTTTTTTAACCAGCAAACTGGTTGTACGTGTCTCGTAATTGTTACCTATAATGTAATGCATACGAGGATAGGTTTAATTAAATCAATGTTTACTTAAATACAAACATTTTGAATATTGAAATATGAAAATTCATATTTAGTATTTATTTCACAAGTGAAATGAACCATGAATACCTTATTGTAATAAATCCCAAGAAAAATTGCAACAATTTATTGGAAATGCTATAACCCATAAACAAATTCGTTGCCATCCAAAACAAATGTGTCAACAAACAAGACAACTTGGTGTTGTTCCGTGTAGCTGTTTTCCCTGAGTGATTCAAAACTGGTGAAACGACATCTAATTGTCCTAAACAAATACATATGTGTTTAAGGTGCGCGAAAGGGTTAACCCTTACCGTGACGATCTTTTAAGGGGTGTCAAATACTTATATGTGACCGATGTGACGACCTTTACTCGTATCTACTGTGACTTTTTGTAGTGGTACCAGACTTGCGTTTGACAATTGCGCGACTGCGTCGCGTTTGTTTTTCGCTTGGATGCTGCATCGATACTGAATCGCATTTGTAGCGCTTTAAAAAGTCGCGGTGAATATAAAAGCCTTAAGTAATATCCCGAAAAAATTAAATTAAATCGCTCACAATTAGATATCATTGATAGAGGTTCACCTAACACTTGTTTTTATAAAAAAGATATACGTTTGAGCCTACAAAACAGTGCTAGTGATTTTTTTTATCTCATAGTAAATGTATTTCCAACAAAACTAATGCCCACAACCTTAGTCCTCAGTAACAAGATACAACGAAATCGACTTTGTCCACTCTACGAAAATTAATGAATGTGGCCGTAGAAAACTTGTGATTGAACAGGGAAAATTGCTTTCCTTATCCCAAATACCCTAAGTAATCACGGGGATATCTATGAATTCATCTCCATTCAATTCGGTTACCTAGGCCGAAGTATTTTGTACGGTTTTCATTTATCTAACACTAGCTTTTGCCCGCGACTTCGTCCGCGTGGAATAGTGACTTCTTTCTCCCGTTTTTTACACATTTACCACTATATCTTTGCTCCTATTGGTCGTAGCGTGATGTTATATAGCCTATAGCCTTCCTCGATAACTGGACTATCTAACACAAAAAGAATTATTCAATTCGAACCAGTAGTTTCGGAGATTAGCGCGTTCAAACAAACAAACAAACAAACAAACAAACAAACAAACAAACAAACAAACAAACAAACTCTTCAGCTTTATAATATTAGTATAGATGTCTGTCTGTATCTTGGATACCTGTCGGGAAAGATTATTAAGACGAAACTGATTGGAAAAGTTTATTGGAGAAATATCAAGGTAGTAAGTGTTACAAAAAAAAATAATTAAATATTGACTTGACGACGCGTTTGGTGTAGTGGTTATCGCTCCTGACTACTATGCTCGGCAGTCGCGGGCCCGAATCCCGCAAGGGGCATATGATTATGTGATGAGCACGAACATGTGTATTAATACAAGGAACAAAAATCCTTACTTCGAAACCATGACAATAGGTTTATCACGTTTACAAAGTCACTTCGTACTCAAGATGAGATACATTTGTAGACTAATCGTTCAATCTGAGACAATTCATAAAACAAAGAAGGATGTGAATAGTAGATGCGTCGATGGAAAGAAAGAAGGAAAGAAAATAAATTTATTTGA
Source organism: Pyrausta aurata (assembly GCA_963584085.1). NCBI lineage: Eukaryota > Metazoa > Arthropoda > Insecta > Lepidoptera > Crambidae > Pyrausta > Pyrausta aurata. Next base: position 5,810,644 of record OY757259.1, read on the forward strand.
CCTAAACAAACAAAAATTTTCACATTGAGAGATTAATTAAGATTACAGAATCCATGAGTAATTCACTAAAATCAGGTAAGTAGGCTTAAGTCGAAAAGGCACTCGCTCAGCATTGGCTGATTTTCAGCGAGTGCCTTTTGGATGGCTCAAATTTATTTCCTATCTTGGCCAAGATTTTTATATTGGTGGCTAAGGAGGTTAAAATATTTAACATCAATTTAGTTGATTGTCGCACTCGCACCCCTGCTGCCTGCTGGCAATTAGATTGGCCAAAGGGTAACGTTGTTAAAACCCCCGCGGGCCTCTTTTAAGGATCTGTCGCCTCCATTTTTAGAAGTATAGTTAATAGTCTGTTTCTTATGAAAATGTTACAAATAATGTATTTTATATTTTTTGATTTCGGGACAAAATACTCGTACGTATTTACCAAAACACGTAAATGTAATTATTTTACTCCTATGAAATTGGAACTTGCCTATAAAATGTGAACAAATAAAATATAGCTCTTACTCTTTGATTAAAGTAAAAGAGCTGTTTTACTTTAATCAAAGATCCTACTCCTAAACATAACCAATCGTAATGACCAAGGTAGCTCACACCTTATTTTATACCTACATTTTATTAAGTTTCAAGTACGTAATATCTGCATGCTATTGCACAGTTCTCTCTGTATTTGTAAAATGAGGAAATCAACTTCAATTTAGATTTCAACAAAATATTTTATTCATCTTTACAAAAATAAACAAACAACGCTATAAACGGTTTAATACACCAGACTGCCCGTAGAAATAACTTTCATTCATTTTCCATCCAACAAACATAAATGCCCATCAACATTGCATACAACTCAATTTTTCAAAGTATCGAGGTTTTACGTTTAATCAAACCTGACGTTATTTACGAATAAATCGATGTAGAGCCCCACGCATGCATGTTGGCAACCTCGCTCCTCAGTCGCGACCGTGAGGTGTATTCAAATAGCTACCTCGCTATGTAAAGGTTTGTACGTTTATGGGTACTTCAAATACCTGTCAGCCGATCTCAGTTGCGTAAACAAATGATAGTTGTTGTAAGAAATTTGCCGTTTTACAGCTTTCGTAATTTAGGGAATTGTGTGTGTCAAATTGTAAAGACGTAGGTTGTAAAATATGTATATTGGCATGCTATTAATTGATAGCTGAAAAAACTGAGCTGACCATAGATTTAACATCCAAATGCACCCTTTTTCAGGAGCAAATAAATCCATTCTTTCTTTCTTTCGTAGCAATCGTGATACCTACACCTGGGTGCGTATTGCGATGCCGTTTATACAGTTAAACAGCTTTGCTTTACTGCCAAATTAGCAATGTTATTGCAATTTCGCATTATATTGATAATTTTACTATAGTAACAATATTAATATTAATACCATTGTAGTATTATTATTACATTGATAATATTCGTTTACACCGAGTGGGAATTGAACTGCCTCGGAATGGATCGCATTACGCCCCCTGATGCTTTTTTTGCTTGACAACTCAGCACATGCATACGCGAATTGCAAGCAGTCGCAGTTACAAATAATGGCCGCCCATTCTGCATACGTCAGCCACTCGGAGGAGAATAATATGAAATCGCTTACAAATCCGGATTTTCTGGCATTCGTCCGTAAGAGTTTGGAGTCCGGCCAGTGTACTCAGGTGGATCGTCACTAATACACCTGGGGAGCACTGAGTATGCACATTCAAGATCCACGCCATCTATTCATGGTCCGATAGAGAATATGAGACCACGGTAAGTGCGCCTTCACATTACAGCGACAGCAGCGCGGCGCTCTAATGTGAAGGGCTTACTGCTGTCATTTATGTATGAAATTGACAGCAGCGAGACTGTTGCGCGACTGTCGCTCGCCTAAGGGTGAAAGCACTCTAAATACGAACTCTCACGAGAGCAAAAACCCTCTCTAGAATACTCGAAGCAAAATACAGTTTTACACCTTAATGTAAAGCAAAACAATACAGCTACACTAAACGTGATGTTTGCTTGTAGTTTGCAACGTGTAATTATTACACAAAACCATTGAAAAGTAGATTTTGATTTGCATGCTTTCTGAATGTTGTCTGTTTTGGTAAACTTTTTATGTTAAAATTTCTACTTACGTCCTAGTGTGACAAGTTTTAATTACCACTAGGTACGAGTATATCGCATATTATGCTTAGAGCCTATTAAAAAAAATGAGTTTTAATTTTTAGTCCGTTGTAACTCCACCTTTCATGTAGATTTTTATAATATATACAATTAATAATCTTCTTTTCATATTTCCTTAATTAAAACGTCGAACCAAATTAAATCAAGCCAAAATTATGAATGACTGATTAATCGCTTCCATTACTTTTGGTCGGAGCAAAATATTTAAATCGGCGATTGGGAGGGGATAACTTAGCTTTATAGATGCTGGTCTATACGGCACTAAAGAAATTATACTTTTTAGTCTTAGAACCTTTATTATGTAACTGTTATTTAAGAATAAAAAAATCAGTTCCTTAGTGGCTTAACCATAACTTTATAACAGTCTCGATTCTGTCATATTTGCGTAGAACCCTTAAACCGATATCATGGCCCAATAATTATTTTTCAATTTCACCAGAAAACTTAAGTTTTAATATTTTTATACAAAACGATTACTTAAGTTATCATTTCAGGCGTCTATCAGCTAAGTGGTCTGGCCGCAACACTTAGGCAGAGTGCTTGAGGTCGCTTTAAACCCCAGTGATTACTTGGCGTAATAAAGGCTAACGGGCTTTTACTTTTTCGACCCCTATTGGGACCTGACCCCTTCCGAATGGTTGCATAAATATCTTCTTGACCTAGTATTTACAGCTTTAAAATTAAAACATATTTTGTGTAAGTGCACCTAGGAAAAAAAATCACTAAAACAGATAACGTTATTAAAACATTGTTAGCCAGGGTTTCTTCATTGTTATACGAAAGCGTCACCATTTCTTAGGCTTACTTGAACTCACAGGCAAATAAATTGATAGAATTAATTAGTATTTTACATAGAAATACCTAGTAACATCTATCTTATTACACTTCAGTGATTATGTGCCTGAGAAATACACGCTTTAACTTTGCTTTGCACGTAAACCTACTTAGTTTAATCAAACGCTGCTTATAACTGACTGAGCACTCTCTTAGAAGATTCTGCAATATTGAATGTAGAGTCGCTTAACTCACTCTACTCACTAGTGATAATAAATAATAATTAAATAAATGCTTTAATTCAGGCAACCAGACAACCCAGAACAGAGCTCTCTGGCGCAGATGTACCTACTAGGAGACCCGACCCCATATGAACTGGGAAAAAGGGCTGGAAATGATGATGCTTTAATTCAGGCATCGAACACTCATATAGAATGAAAAAATATGTACAATTAATTAAATTTCAGAAGAACTAAAAATATGCAATTGAACGTAATTATAATAATTTTTAATTATAATATACACACACGTATTCCTACAAACTATCCACAAAAAGAAAACTATTCTATTCTTTATATTCACACGTTCCAAAGTTTCGTGAACTCCGTTTTTAGCATTTTGTATCTAAGAACTAAATGTCAAATACATGTTCATAACTGTTTACGAGATCTTTTCGCATTTGTTTCTTGCAAATATAAAGGGTTTATTTGAAATCGAATAATAATTTAATTATGGATTGTACCTAAGTAATTATCAAGAAACGCAATCACAACCTAGGCTGATTCACATAGTTTGTTATGGCACTAAATCTACTGACTGCTAGACAAATGGCTCAGACAGATTAAAGAACAACGTAGTGTTGATGTGTCTTAACCACAACGTTAAAACTGATTTTCTTAATCTTGGATCAAATTAATTAAATAAATCAGTGCTTATCAGCAGAATACATATAATTTATGCCATGAATAGGATGTGTGCTTGAATATCGGTCTATTGTCTGTCATTTACTTATTCAATGGTTTTGTTGATCAGATTTACTTTTCCCGGAGTTTGTATTGGGGAAAATAATTGGGTGCAGTGTGGTTTTCGGTTCTTTGATTTGGGTTGAGTTTTTGTTCTGGCGGACAATGTACGATGGGTATACCCGGGAACCATTTTACCTATATGGTAAACAGATTGGTATCTCTCAGAAACAGGAATTCGTAGTGCGTTAGTACGTGTCAGCGGCGTATAAAGTTTGATTACTGAACATACCAACTTTTGATTTTGTAGTTACGTAATTTCAATCAAGATGCGTATGCTATCAAAAATGATTTTGCACTTTCATCTGGCATAAAATATACATAATAGTACCAACTCTTGACTTCACTATATCTACCGATACATGGTAATAACGGCCCATTTCAACAGATATAGTGCATAGATGTGTGCACTTTACACAAGCGCACGGGATGTTTCATCACTCTCATTAATTCGGTGAGACGGCAATCCGACATGACCAATGAGAGGAACTTTAAAATGAAATCGGACGTGTGTACTAACGAGGTGTATCTGGTGTCAATTTTGGATAAACCTTGGCGACTTAATCCTGACCAAGAAGTTCGAAATCTCGTTTCAAGTAAAGCCATTCCAAGGGAATGTGATTGTCTGGCTGCACTCCAAGTTCGTTTGCTCTTTGCTAGATATTCTTGTACAACTCCATTTTTATACGGTGAAAAGTAAGTTTAAAATCCGATTTAGGTTCGATATTTTGCAAAAAATCATAATACAAAACTTTTATTTACACAACTTGTTTTAGTAGCAATATAAACGAAAATTACTGCTACGCGTAGATTCAAAAAACCCTAAGTCAAAAAGTTCATGTTACAAAAAAAAACAGAATACAAAAACTATTAAAATAACTAGTTATTATTCAGATATTGAAGCGTATCTATAAAAGAGCATTTGGGTTACCTAATATCCGTTGGTAAAACCATGAATTATTAAAAAACATGTTTCATTTTTAATACCAGTTCCACGTAACTCGTAATGGATGCTATTAGCAGTATTCGATAAATAGACATGAAGAGTGATGTATCGTGACTGACAGCACGTGACAGCGAAGGAGAAATTGTTCCATAGGAACCTTAGTAACCTTACGCGTTATTGCTTACATTATTGTTATTATATGTTAATAATAACTAAAGGTTTTTTTTTATTTTCAAGTACATACGGGTTTTTTTGGAAATTTAATGTCAATATTTTACAATAAGCATTACGAACCAATTGGAACAAGACAAGCCCAGGAAAACTCAAACTTGTAAAACAAGTTGTGATAGAACGAAGAAGCTTAGCAAATCTGAATTATGTTCATCTGAGATTCTAATGGGAAATTATTCAGGTGGGCGAATCTAAACCGACATTCAACAGGAGCCGTAAATTTTGAAAACACAAACCTAACAATAATTGCGGAACAAGTATCTCGCCAACAGTCAGAAGTTTATTTTCGGAGTATCTCGGTACGATCGGAGCACCTAATAGCATTTACCTAGATTCCTCTAAACATTTGTAGTGACGTGCCATTTATGCAATTTAATTTAAATAAATAAGTTTATCGAATTTAAATACAAAACCAAGAAGTAAGGAAGAAAAGTAAAATTTAATTAGTATTAAAATTTGATATTTGATTTCTCCCAAGGAATTAATTAATACAAATTCACTTACGAGAATTCGCGAATTTAACTGAAAATAAGAAATTACATAAATATATATTTTTATAATTGGCAATAAAATCCATGCCACATAAATTATTACAACGTCACATCATTCAAGAAAATAATATATTTTGTAAATCTTCATGGTGATACAACCCTTAAAAATATACAAGCCAACATTTTAGCATAACTATAACTGTGATGGTCTATCTAGGTAATAAGAGCCGAGTCAGCTATAACAAACTGCAGCGCTAATTTCCAGCTAGGACCCCACAACAATTTGTTAATTGCACCAACGCAAAAGTCAAAAATATTTGCCGAATCCAAAACCAAATGAAACCAAACCAAACCAAATGATTTCAGTACTCCAGTAAAGCCACTAGTAAACAGATAATTTAACACTCGGCACTACTCGAGTAGTTGAGTTAACGATCCGACGAAGACGTTGTCCGGATCTTGAGTTGTTTGAATGAACAACAAACGTAACTATCACAGACATAGTCACAATCAAATATAGCCGGCTGAATTGGTTTGGAAACTTTCGATAGATTTCGCGGTGAATTGGCGTAAAGTTTGATTTGGAAATTCGGAATTAATATCTCAAGTATTTCACTTGGTATATCCTTAAAACACTATTAAAGTAGATCGTTGAATCAAACTAAAACTGGTAGCAATTCTTCATAAAATCTAAAGTTTTCTTCATCTTAAATGGACGGAGAAAATTCCAACGGAATGGAAGCGAAAAATGGTTTCAGTCTAATCTAACTGAGTTGGTCAGGGCAGAGACTAATCTCCGGCCAACGACAACCATAGGAATATAACCGTAAGACCAATAAGAACGAGACTTCAGATGAAAGTGCTCCAGTAGCTGATAGCGGGATAACTATTATCTTTATAATGCTGTAATGAGTACACAATGGTTTTGACTCGCAAGTCATTTGCGAAAAGTGACGAAACGCCAAATTTAAACGAAGTATTTTAAAACTACGACATAACTAGGTGAAGGAATAAAACACTTTGGTAAACAAGATCTTTATCTGATATTGTTTTCACTACCAGGATGCAATTAAATTATATTTTATGTTGTTCTGTTCCCAATTTCCTACAACTATAAGTTTTAAAAAAAAAACATATGTGTTCGATGTGTTGACAATGAGGAGTCTGGCGAGTACCTAGATGATGTCCAAATGTTTGTTTCAGTTGTGTGCATCCGGAATTACGGAAATATTCAGTTTTCGTGCAGCGTTTTTCAGTAAAAAAAAACCGGCCAAGTGCGAGTCGGATCGCGCACTGAGGGTTCCGTGCCAACTTTAACTGAATTAGAGATTCTTACTTCCACTTAGCCAAAATACCACAATATATTGTTGACCGCAAATATAACTTTGTTTTTCCTAGTATTTGTATGAAGAACAAAGTTATGTTTGCGGTTGTTGAAGATGTGCTATATCTCAAAAACTACAAGTTCGATTTCGCTCAAACCAATTTTCGTTGAAAGTTTTTATTGAGATCTACATTACATATTTTTTTCAAAATTTTCACTTCCTTAGTTCAAAAGTTAGATGGGGGGGGGGACGCCCATTTTACCACTTTGGAAGCGTCTATATCTCAAACGTTAGACTTTTAGAAAAAATGATTCTAGAAACCTCAATGTCATTTTGAAAGACCTATCCATAGACACACCACACGTATAGGTTTGGGCACAGATAATATAATACTACTAGTACAGATACCTCATCTCATACAAGAAAACGGTTCCGCCGTAACTGGCCAATATTTGCGGGCACCCGTTGGAATACTACAACACGGATTAGATGGCGCAACGTAGACTGTTGCATTTCACGAAATAAAGCATGTCGATTGCTCGCAATTAGTTCATGTGTTCAGCACGTCAATAAATGGCGCTACGTAGACTGGATTCACGGATAAGCATGTCGATTGGTCGCAACTAGTCTACGTGTTTAGTATCTCAATAGATGGCGCTAAACTCTTTGCTGTAGTGGCTGACAGTGGCTGTATCACTAAAATAGGGTTAAAATAATGTAACTAAAATACAAAGGTAAATTTCGCTACTATTGTTAATGACACGACGGCGCAGCGGATTAGTAAGGCGGCCCTGGATTTGAAACACGCGGGTTCGAATCCCAGTACTTCATGTTCTTCTTTTTTAATGTTGTTTTTGTTTTTATCAGTGTTTTGAACTTTTTTCTCTTTTCTTTTCAACAAAATCCAGAAATTATAAAATAATATGTGACAAGATGTCCTAAAACTACTATAATAAATAATTTAAAATGTTCTAAATTTTATGACAGTAATTTGTTGTGTGTAATTTGTAAATGAAAAAATTAAAACGTCGCGTTTCGTCATCTATCATTAAAAGTAGAGTAGGTTTCCTAAATAAATGTAGCTTCAGAAATCAAGTTTCTCCTTATCTTTTGTTCACTAGCACAAGGACCGTCCAATACGGCTCTCTCAGTAGTTCTGTTTCAGTCCCCATTATGAGAGTAAAGAGTACGGATAGATTGGTTAGTTTAGTAGGTATTGCAAGAGCGAGACAGAGCGAGGCTGTTGCACGGCTTGGCCGGCTCGCGTGACCTCTCGAGGAGAGCCCACGCTAGTCTCACGCCGCGCGCCGAATTATTATTTCGACAGTGCAAGCAGAAATGTTATTAATCATAATCGTCTATGTAATTTATGTATTGTTTTATGTATTGATATTTGAGTTGATTTTCACATTCATGCAATTTTGACTCATGTTTCATGTTCATGTTTGTTATTAAGCCGGTGTTACCTATGAAGGAAATCAGTTTTCTTTGGAATAATTTCTAATAAAAAAATATATTTATTTCTTAATAATTCTAGTAGACAGCTTAAATCTTATTATTCCGCCCGGCAGCTACAGATTAGCAAGAGCCGGCAGCTAAACCGGTGTGTGGCCGTTGTGGATATGGCGCACCAAATTGTACTTATCATTCCATTGTTTTCATTAAGTTAATGGTGTTGTCAATTATATATAAAATAAACGCTTGCAGCTTTGCAAAATGCCAAAGGAAAATAACAACTCGTTCAATTTTCGACGTTAGTTATAGTTTTAGGGTAACCATGATTTAACAACGTTTACGTCAAAACCAGACTCAGATCAGAAATAAAGTCTGATTTGCGCATAGGACGAATTAGAACCAATGAAGATATTAAATAAGATTAAATTATCCGTTTTGGTTTTCGTAAAGTTCACATTTAAATATTCTCGTGACAAAAATAACATTCAAAACGAATAAAAAGTACTTCTTCCAAAAATAATACTAACTACTCTTTGTCAGTTAGCAGAACATTGTTTAGCCGATTTCACTTCCCAATTGCAGTAACACATTTTATGTTACCAACTTATCATTTGCGAACTTAGTGTCATTTCCTAACCTTACACATAGTCACAAATTTAACGTTTTTTGGTTCTAATGAACACTAAGATATTTCTAAAAATTATCATAATTTCTTTCCTATAGAAACAACATATTTCTGAATGAAAGTATTTCAATATTACTACCGTCATTTATTAATTTATACTTTATTTCACAACCACAGTTTGTACAAAAGGTGGACTTAACGCCATATGGCATTCTCTACCAGTCATACCTTTGGGCTAAGCAGAAATGATTGTGGACGGTGCGACTAAGAAACGAAATAATAATTAATATTATTTCAAGTTCTAAAACATGGCAATAAGACAGGTTGCAGTAATTCGATAACATAACCGCTATCGGTTAGTTTATCTATATAGACCTAATAACAATAACCGTTAGGAATTTTTTCAGGTTTTTGGTTGCAGTAATTCGATATTATAACAGATCGACGATAACTTATAAAAATAACATTTTCCATGACATTTTAAATTGTGTTTTAAGTCAGTGCAGTAAGACAGGTTTTTGGTTGCAGTAATTCGTTAACATATCAGATCGACGATAAGTAATAAAAATAACACATTTCTGTTTGCAGTACCAGTAAAATAGCATAACAGTCCAGCAAGACTAATATTATTATAACGTCAAAATTAACATGTTATTTATTAGTAACAAAAGTGTTATATTATGTTGGCGAATTCAAGAAGTTATTCCCACTCCTACTCATTAAATCATTTATTGTTTCTCAAATATTTTGTTGATTTTTGCAACAATAGTTTACCGTTTGAGATATAGACGCTTCCAAAGTAGTTTTTGAGATATTGCACAGTTTTATCAACCGCAATTATATAACTTTGTCTTCCATACAAACACTAAGAAATACAAAGTTATTTTTGTTGTCACAAATGTAATGTTTTCGTTAGGTGAAAGTAAGTAGATCCCGAATTTAGTTAAGGGTGTCATGGTGTACGGCATCTATCTAAAAATCATCGATTAGATAAAACATTTTATAATGGCAGATTTCAAGTATGTATAGTTAAAAAGGTACTACGATGGAGTAAAAAAATATTACTATTTATTTCATGCATGGTAAATATTCTATTTTTACAAGTATTGTAGATCATGGTGGAAGAGTAATTAATAGAACTGTATACACGACAAACATTTCTTAAAAACTATTACCTTTAATTAGTGGCGGGCAGGTAATGAATGTATTATAGAAGACTGACTAAAAAAAGTTGACAGCTTCTAAATTTCACCGCTAAAGGCGTGGATAATCTTCGCATCGCCAATAATCTATCTACGCATTATCTGCTAAACGAGAAAAACTATTATTGGGTACCCTTTATCAAAAACCTTAGTCTTATTAGTCTAAAATAAAATACAGCAAAGCTAGGTCACCCAGGTACCTACTAAGCAGATAAACATGTTTAAATTTTTTTAAACTAACTGAACGAAAAATAATCTCATTTTGGCATTATATTACTGCCGATAACCGCAACTATTTCATTTCAAATACCTATGGGTTGGCTGGAAGAGATCACTTTTAGGGAATAGGGATAAGCCCACTTTTGTTCATATTGTGACATCTTGTATTTTTTGTACATCTTTTAAGTGCAATAAAGAAAGAATATAATATAATAATCACCACTCAACATCATCATAAACTTGGGGCAAAACGTTATTTTTTGATAACCGTGACCATCGTTACTGTTCCATAAAAATAACGTCGAAAAGTCACCGTGACTTTGTCACCTAGGTTATTTTAGTCACTATGGCGATTTTGTCACGCTTTACTCACGTAATGGTCTACGTAACTTCAGTTGATAGGTGACTTATGGTTAATAAAATGCGATGATTAATAATGATGCCAGGAGATAATATTCGCAAGACAACAGAAATATTGTCAAAACAATGGTAAGCTGACTGTAACTAAATTCATGAAAAAGAAATCACGTCAACCGAAAATATATTTTTCTCATCAGCTGATTTTTTTTAAACTTATTATTAAGATTATGTATTTTATTATTTTTTATTAGAAGCTTTAATTAATGATAAAATACAGAGACATTTGGAGCATTTGTAGAACATCTGGATCCCAAGTACAAAATACCTGATTTATAATAAAGAACTCGTAAATAATAGACTGCAAAATTTATAGTAAACTAAATAAATCAAATCATCATTTCGGAGTAACAAACAAGTTAAAAATGATACAATTTATATTTTATTTAACTGGCCGTGTCTATTATTTATTAATAATAACATTAGGGCAATCAAGAGTCACGACGTTTGGAACGACGACGATCGGCCACACTCGGAACTAATCGTAAGCTCGTGATCGTTCGGCCGCGCTCGGGGACAGATCGTTCCTACCTACGTTCCTCGCTCCTGTTGTGACGTGCGTGACTGAAACAGTAATAGATAATGGAACGATGGAACGACAAAAATAACGTCGTTACTTTGGAACGTTGTTACTTCTTGAAAAGTCACGGTGATATTTTAGGAAGGCAGATCACTGTTATTTTATAATCGTGACGTTATTTATCGCCCAAGTCTACATCATCATCGTCATTATCAGCCAAAAGACGTCAACTGCTGAACATAGGCCTCCCCACATTATGATAATCAGCGTAACAATAAGACACGTGTGCCAAAAACCAGAACTTATTTCTTCAACATGCCGCGGCATAATAATATAAGCGGCGATAGAAATGTTAATCAAAAGTGGCGGAATTTTATGAAATGCCGCAACATTATGTAGGTATAATTGAAACGCAGTATGCATAATGCCGATTTTTTTTAATTTAGTTCTTTTTCGTGCCACGGCTGAGCAAAACAAAATGGCGTCAAGTAGCGAATTCGTGGCAGTGCAAATACAATATGTGTGACCGCGTGGTAATAGTCACTTGAAAAACGTTTGCTACAGTGAATTACAAAAAATTGAGATTCTCAAACGAAAAATATAGAAAATCCCTGTAGAAACATTTTTTTTAGGTTATGCACCTGTTTCAATGCTCATTGAATCTGGTATCCGGATGACGCTTGGAAGTGTGACAGAGTAATTGCTATTGTCAATCTGAAAACATTCATATTTAACATTGAGTGATTTCAATGTTTTATTTTGATTATATTAAGATATGATACGAAAATATAAAGAAGAGGTGCTCGATCGTAGCGCAGTGGTGGCAGTATTAATACCGATGCTAAGCAACTTACGGCGCGGTCAGTGTTTGGATAAAACGTCAGTTTTTCTTTGCTTGTCGAATATTGTAAACAATCTTGAAATTTCTTATTAACGAAATCATTCTTTTTAACACAACAATTACAACCTGCATTAGGTAATTTATCGTTGAACACTTGAGATCTTTTTAAATCAAATAGTTAATGAATGTTACTTTTTTTACTGATTTCGTTAACTGATATTCTTTAAAAGAAAAAAAATATGTACAATATTTGACAAGCAATAAAAAACGGATTATACATATCTTTATGAAATCGTTAGCACTAAGGGACATCTTAGTGTAGAAGCACATGTTTAACAAGTTAGTCTTTGTTGCTAGTATTGTTATCATGCTTAATTTCTTAAATAAAATCCAATTTGTCCTACCAAACTGTTAGTCATGGTCACCCTAAATCTTCATCATTGACAACAAAACCAACGTCGTGGTGATGACGATTAAACAGTTATTATTATCAATCAATATTATCAAATAACCTTTGACATTTTGAAAACTGCAAACGTTTAAAAACAGTCAACGCCAATTACATACTTATGAAACTACTATAATAAACAACAAAGTTTCGGAGAAAACCGTTAAGTGCTAGAATTGCCTTTTTGTTGGTTATTTATGTTCATGTGATTATGTTCAGAAATCTTAGAATGTTATAAAACTATTCAAATATTTTACCTATATCCTATTGTTTTATGAAACCTACCAATGTTTAAACGCTCACGGATGCGGTTATCAATATTATTTTGTTTACTCCACCGCCCAGTGACCTATCAAAATAAATTGCATAACCTAATTCGTACTTGCTTAGCTTTTAAAGTTGCATTATAATCAATGGACAAACAAAAACGTTCTATAAAAATGCGCCATCTATTACCACCTCATAAATATGCCACAAAGTTCTATCATATACCGACAGAGGGCTCTATGTTGTTTAAGCTTGCTTTTAATTGTGCTTTTATGATACCTATTTACAACATTTTTACTTTTTGGGAAAAAATTGGGTAGTATTAAGTTTTATCTGTTTTAAACGGCTAAAAATATTTATTTACATATTTTTTGGATATTATCTTCATGTATTTTAGGTTTTTAATCCAAATTAATAAATCGTTTCTCCGATGGCCAGACGGGTAGCGCCATCTATCGAGAAAATTTACAAGCTATGAAATCTATGTTCCGAATGAGACCCCGTGGTTTGGGTAAAAAAATTTTTTTAGGTTTTAGTTTCATGTATGGGAGCCCCCCTTTAAATAACATTTTTTTTTAATGTTTAGTATCTGAATCGGAAAGCGGTGAACAAGATACACCTACCTACCAAGTTTCAATGGGGTGATGCTGATAGTTTCAGAATAAAGTGGCTGTGACATACGGACGGACAGACAGACAGACAGACAGACAGACAGACAGACAGACAGATAGACTTGACGAAACTATAAGGGTTCCGTTTTTTGCCATTCGGCTACAGAACCCTAAAAACAAGACGCAATCCGAAAAATGGTGTATTAGTCGCGCACTAGCTAGTCCAAACATTCCAATATAGCTCGGGTATCACAGATCTAACTCCGGGTTTTATTGAAGTGCATTTTGACAAGTCGTGTTGTAATTTAATACACTTTAAGTTTTATCTGACACTATGCAATATTGAAAAGACGTCCTTTAATGGAAAAACGTCTAGCTAGGGAATACAAAAATGGTGATAAAAGATAAGAAATTACATTCCCAGAGCTAGTCGATCCTGTATAATAGGTTTTATTACTTTCATAGTTATGAAAGGGTAAAAACCAGTGTTACTTTGTAATACTAATTGAAACGGTGGCCTTTTAGTAATATCAATGGGATTATTAAGAATGATTAAGGTTCATAGAAATAAGCAAACGTTATTTAAATCGCTGTACTATATTATAGAGACGAATTTAATGGCGGACGATTTATTTTTACTATTTGATTGTAGTTTGTACATATCTCTATTTATATGTATACGACACTACACCTTACTACGACTTAATGATTTCTTAAACTGATTTCGTTTTTAATTTAATTTTATAATATGGGTATGGAAGTACTAACACCTACTTTTTTAAGCATTAATTTATTGTATTACTTACCCATGGATTATTGCTTTCTGAAATAAATTTGAACTGAAATTTAATTTAATTTCTGATTCTCTACATAAATGTTTATCACATTATTTTATCTTAAGATCCATTAGCATCTTCTCTAGAAACAGCTAAAATTCTTAATATTTTAGTCACTCTCATAGCCAGTGGAAAAAAAATATTGAGAAAAAGGTAGTCATGCCCAACTGTATATAAAATTGATTCAACGTATTTACTGAAACATGAAAACAAAGGTTTATTTTTAAGGGCATTTCTACGGACACGACTGATTGAGCTACTGGAGCAAAAAAACAACCTTAAAAATTGAATGACGTGCATGAAAAAAATCTCACTTATTTATACAACTCTTGGCTTGATGGAGAGCATATTAAGAAGACCGTCATGTTGAACATATGGCCTAAAAAAATCCGAAAGTTCAAAATCGGGCAGAATTTGGCCTAAAACGGAGTGTCCGCTTCCCAGAATTTACTCGTTTTTGTTTCATAACTTTTAAATTAATAACTTGCTCATTATTTTACCAACATTCCTGCAACAAGGGATAAATAATGAAGCCATAACAGTGTTTATATTGATTCTGAATCCTTTAGTTTTCATACAGTGACACATTAAAATTTTGTCCAAGGTGTGTGCCTCAATTCGGTGAAATTTACTTTTATTCACATAGAGCACTATCTACGCTTAAAAGAAACGCTTACTATTGATTCCCGCCATCTAACCGTTGCGCCCTAGCGGCTGAGCACTATAGACTGGGGCTGGGGACCTGTTGCATTCAGGAGCAATTTTCAGAGGTTCGAAATCATTCGGTGTTTTTGGTATAGGGTAATTTCTGAAATCGGTGTGCCAACTCAATTATGTTTCAGAAGTATTTTTTGAGATTTGTGGTAAAATTATTGAGTGTTTAACTGCTTTTTGCCGTTATATTTAGTAGAAATTACTGTTACTCATATTATTTTTGAGTAATTATATGTATTGTGTTGTTTTCTCAATTCCGTGGATCTCAATTCCGCGGAAAAATGGACACCGAATTGTGATTTAACTATGATATTATGGATTTTGTTAATAGGCGCTATTCATTTATTCCATAAAACTATTAAGCTGGAGATTGTGTATGGCACTGTCTTATTTTTTCTAAGACTTAGGCTAATTTGAGTTAAACTTTCTTTCTCTTACAATGTAATAAACAGATTGAAAAAGTGTAGACACAGCACTTCTTCTTCTTAAACTTAAGAGCTTTGCTCTTGTCGGTGGAGCAATTGCCATTCTTTTGTTTTGTTTGCCTTTTTCTTTACATCCTGGTATGACATGTCATATGAGTATGACATGGTATGATATGTAATGTCATGACATTTACTTTTTCCCTTACTTGGTCGAAATAACTTCTCCTAGGTTTTCCTCATTTCTTCCACTTTCAAAAACTTCAGACAGGCAAAATAAATAAATTGGCGATTTTTAATGCGCGAGTCCTTCATTTTACTAATAGTTTGTATCGTATTAATTGCAATAAGAGCGATAAAAATACACTGAAGTAAATGCTGATCTTTAGTTCTTTATTTCTAGAAATAAACATCATCATAATCATTATCAAAAGGGCGTCCTTTACTGAACATAGGCCAACCCGACGACTTTCCCCAGCGACCAATCACAAGCTCTGCATCAAGTTTAATCCTGCGATCTCTTCAAAGTCACCTGTCCATCTTGTCTTGGACGTCCTACGCTGCGTCTTTGGTCAAAGGGTCTCCAATCTAGAACTTTTCTGCCCCAACTTCCATCAGTTCTTCGCGCTATGTGCATTGCCCATTGCCACTGAACCTTACTAATTATCAGGGCAATGTCCGTTACCTTAGTTATTCTATGAGATACATAGATTCTATGTTCTGATTAAATCTCGTAGAGAAACACCGAGCATAGCCCTCTCCATCGCTCGTTATGTGATTTTGAGCTTCTTTATAAGGCACATAGTAAGAGACCATGTTTCGGATCCGTATGTCATCACACACCTCCGGTTTGCCAATGATATAGTCGTTGTGGTAAAGACGCTGGACAGCCTTGGCACTATGCTCAAAGAAATGGATGGATGGAAAAGACAAAAATCATGTTAACACGTTCCGGGACAGTGCCCGCCTACAGGCGTGAAAACAATAAAACATCTATTGTGTCTGGAGTAGTGTCCCGGAACGTGTTAAGCTCCCATGGTGTACCTACTCCAGTATGTATTGGAAACTAAATTCTTAATGTTGTTGGCGAGTATGAGTGTACCTGGAAAAAGTAGTCCAATTAAATTTTAGAAAGAGATCCACGAATCCAACTCAGCTGGGCAGCGTTCGGGAAATTGTGCAAAAGTATCTTCTCGTTTCAATTACCGCCGTGTCTTCAACCAGTGTTTGTTACCAAACATTAACATGTTAATTTCATTTTTTGTGTTAACATTTCAAAGAATCAATAAAGAAAGGCACAAAAGCATAAAATAAACCATTACCGATACACCAGCAGTTATTTAACAAAACGCTTTAGGTATTTATGACTTTGATCATTCTAATACAGTATATTTTTATAGGATTACATCAATTTTCAATTAATTTTCTCAATTCGGTGCTTTCTCAATTCGGTGCTTAACTTTTCTCATAAACCACTCAACAAAATTTAGGCAAATTGTTATTTTTAGATTCAGGATGGGGTAAACTTATTTTTTTGTTGTATAAATTATGTAAAACACCAAATTACAAATCAACCACCGAATTGAGAAAAAAAGCACCCTTCTGTAGAAATGTCCTTAAGATACATGGAGCCAACCACCAATAGGTACCTACTGACAAACAAAATGAAGCTGCAATATAATTTTGTGTCTTTGTTTACAGTTTTAAGAAAACAACAAAAGTTTAAACTACTTGTTTACAACCACGAGTTGCATTCGGCTGCATTGCGACCGCAACTTTGGAATTTATTGAAGTTAAAGTGTAACGTAAAATTCTACGAGAACAGGAGGTCTACTATGAAAAACGAAATCCGTCAATACGATTATCGTTTTTCGGATCCGAAACATTTTTAGTATGACATCCTTACTACGAAATGCTTCGTATCCGCAAAACGATTATCGTATTGAAGGATTTCGTTTTTCATAGTAGGCCTTCAGGGTATAGCTCTGGCTGCGATACAACACGTTTTAAGTCTATCCTTAGTTAGATAGAGTATTTGCTACGTTTACGATCGGTTTTATCTTTAATCAACCATGTTTTCCATATGGAATTTTTACAGCTATTTAACATTGGGTAGGTATAGATAGATCAAGTATTAAGATGGTTTATCTGAGCCGAGCGATTTTGAAGTTCCTAATCAATTATATCTTGAAGTAAAACACAAACACATTATGTGCTTTTGAAAATGTATATTTTCAAATTTGCTAAAGCATGTGATACACAAAATACTAGAGTGCGCAGAGACATAACTAAACTTGTCATAAGAGATGTTCCCAAAAAAAAATCCGTGCGATGTGAGGATGTGCAATGAAACTGTTGAATGAACTTAAAGTGTCAAAAAAAAAAACGATTAACTGGATGGCTTCGTAATAAATGTGTTAAGGAATTTATTATCAATTCATAGAATTAGCTGATTTATTATTGATATTTTAATTCCAGATATTTATTAATTATTCAATGAGTTTACGACCATTGTGCACTGTAAATGATTTGCATGCTATTTTATTGGCAAAATATGAAAACATGTTTTGAGCAATAAACGATTAATTAAAAAAATAGGTACCTATAGTAATTAATTAAATTGAAAGTGTTATATTGCTCTATCATCGTGCGAAAGAACAACTGTTGATCCGTTTACATCGTCTTCGGCGTCCGAAGGGAATGTTAATGTAAAGTAGGTCGCCAAAGGGACGGGGTGTTTCCACGAAGTTCGTCTCACTTGTTTTTATTCATTTACAAGCTCCAACATGTCCGTCCTGAGTGGTAGAGTACCACAGACTAGGTTCCTTACGTAACGGGACATTATTGATTACGTTTAAATTAACGAAATTCAAATTAATGGTCCACAAAGCTTATTATTAGGGCCGATTTTTCAATATTCAGATAAGAAATATTCGTCGAGCAATACAATATGGATAATTTGTCAGAAATCGTACGTAACTGTAATTTTTTTAAATTTGTTGCTTTATAGTTTATCAGCCTGATATGTTTTATCTGACCATTGAAGAAAGAAGTGGTGATAGTAAGTGCTGAGATTGCATTCCTGAACTGGGGTTCTGGATTTTCTTTGTATTTCAAACAATTTTTTATTCGATTTACGAATAAAAAATTGTTGAAATCCACTCGGCAGTGCTATAAAAAAAGATAACTAATATAAATAAATAAATATTGGACACCAATCACATACATTGCTCTGATCCCAAAGTAGCTAATGCACTTGTGTTATGGAAATCAGACACAACGGTGGTACCACAACACCCAGACCCGAGACAATATAGAAAATTTTGATTTCTACATTGACCCGACCGGGGATTGAACCCGGGACCTCGGAGCGGCGACGCCTTGAAACCCAGTGTGCTTAGCCACTACACCACGGAGGTCGTCAAGACTCAATTTTGTGACTACTTAATTTTTGACGATTTATTTTCAAACGAAAATCAATCGGAATATTGACACGAGTGGTTCAAAAATAGAGCTCCTGGAACTATTTGTGATCGGAATAAAGCCAATAGGCACTTTTTGATAGAGATCGCCCAAATCCATTGTATTTATTTCCATCGACGTAGTCCGCTTCACTTGTTTTTATTCATTTACTACTTCTGACATACCTGTCCCGGTCCCGGCTGATGTTAGCCAGTAGAAACTACACTAACAAGTGGAAAAGTTTTCTTTCGATTGCGTGAATAAAGAATTTTATGGTCTATCGAATAAAGTTTGTTACGTTTCTACTACTTTCGCAGGTCACAATTAGTGAGTAGATATAGGTAAACACTGTTTATGGTTACGTACAATACTGGTGTTAAGTAGCAGCCACATCAGTGCTGGCAGAAGGCTGAAGATATTATAGTATAGCATGAAAGGCTTTTGAGTGGGTATTAAGAGGTGGGGAACCCCCGGTTCTTAAACTGCGGTGTGAAAGGCAAGAGAGAAACCACTTCTCTATCTTTCCTAATGTATATACCGACAAGAGCCTAGCCCTTCAATTTCATGATGCCAATACGATTATTTAAATTTAAATATTTTATTTCAGACATTGGTCCATAGTGGGTTAGTAATAATAACTTACGTTCTAGTGTTAGTAATAATAATAAACGTGGTATTATGCAACTGAGCCTAAATGCAGGTACTTACGCAGGTAAAATATTTCAATGAAAATTCTACTTAGGTTATGTTTCATTCAATATTGAAGTTACATATTGTTTTAAACAGTAAAACACTATATATATATATGTGTATATTTGTATTAGATTGCAATCACTAAATACGCAAAAATAATATCTATAGTGGGATGACATAAGCAAAACATAAATCATTAGACTCTCAACACAACAGAATTGATGACTTCCTAACTTTCGACGATGAGTCGACTATTCCCAGCAGAGAACATCGCGTTCGATTACTAAGGAAATTAATATCAGACGATGCTACAGCAAAATGTGGATTTTGTACTCTTCAATTCTTGTTACTTTACAAATACTTACTTTGTTTATCTATACTAATATTATAAAGCTGAAGAGCTTGTTTGTTTGTTTGTTTGTTTGTTTGAACGCGCTAATCTTCGAAACCACTGGTTCGAATTGAATAATTCTTTTTGTGTTGGATAGTCCAGTTATCGAGGAAGGCTATAGGCTATACTACATCACCCTACGACCAATAGGAGCAAAGATATAGTGGTAAATGTGTAAAAAACGGGAGAAAGAAGTCACTATTCCACGCGGACAAAGTCGCGGGCAAAAGCTAGTATTATGTAAAAGAAGACATTTAAATCAATGGTATCCTTAAGCCCACTTGCGTGATTAAAACCAGGATGACGCTAATCCTCGATTAAATCTCATTGCTGTCTCTAGCAATGTCAAATAAACTGACAAAGAAAGAATGATGATTTAATCCAGGATTAGCGTATTCCCGGGTTAAATTATCATGCACAAGTGTGACTTACTAAAATATTAATGAAAAACTGTGAATCAATGTTACAACAACAACAACAGCACGTCAAGGTAAACACTACGGTGTATTTGTGTACAATGTTTGCCGCTCTAAAGCTGCTGAACCGATTATGATTAACTTTCACGCGATGACAAACATAGGATAGTTTTATTGCAGGAATCATCCGGGGGTGAAAATGGGGTAGTGTGTACGATAAATCCGATAATTACGTGGGTAACCGAGGGTAACTGTTAGTAACAATTGACGGGTGAAGCGTGAGCCATATAACTTTTCACTTCCATGATGGATAAATACATAAACTGTTTAGATACTGTTTACCACTTTGCCATCGCCTTTAAACAATATTGTAAGGAAAGTTTGTGAACAAGTTCGCAAGTTGTTTCGGCGAGTCTCCTTCAATTACTGGCAACAAGGTTATTGAGTTTACGGCTCAGGTTGTTTGGTTACAAGCATATTAGATGTTTAAAAGAAAAGATATCATATTAATAAGTATTATCAACTGCGGTCGTTACGATGGAAGTTTAGGCATTATTTCAGAAGCAAAGAAATAAATCATTCATTTTGTCTTTATAAAAACATAATATGCATCAGAAAGTACTCGTTACAATGTAGACTTGAACTAACATAGATTATAACTATACTATAGATGACGACACGTTTGGTGTAGTGGTTAGAGCTTCTGACTACTGAACCAGCGGTTGCGGGTTCGAATCCCGCACGGGGCAAATGTTTGTGTGATGAGCACGAACATTTGTACCTAAGTCATGGATGTTATACTCGTATGTATTTATGGGAGACGCCAACGTCATTATCGTTGTCTAGTACTTCGTAATACAAGGAATAAATTCCTTACTTCGAAACTAGACGAATGGTGTGTTGTTTGGCGCATATTTACTATATATATTTATAAAACTATTTTTGTTTCAAACCAATAACAAGATTTTAAAGTAAGTACTACAGCTCTAATTGCGGTTCGAGACATCTTTTTTTTTTGATTTGACACGCCTTAATGAAAGTCAAACTTTTTGAAAACTAAAAGGCTACATCATATAGTTATTTACCTTCATAACCATATATAAGGTCAAATCATTTTAAGTGATAATATTTTAACAGTGGTTTTCTATACATCATAGAAACAGGATACTATCATTATTTTTTGGAAAATCGAGATTTTAACTTTTATTATTTTCTTTAACAGAGACAATATATTGTTTTAAGGCCCAGATATTCCATTTTTACGATGTTTCGATTGAGTTTAAACATGGAAACACTAATTATTTAAATCTCGAATCTATATATGTTATAAGAAGAAGATTACTAGAAAGCTGGATAGTGGTTGGAAACACGATTGTAATTACTTTGCTCGATAATAATTGCCTCAGAAGTGGGCCCCTTTTTTTTCGTATTTTCTATGTAGTTTTCAAATTATTGGACTTATATTTATGAAAATCACATATTTTAGAGGGTAATTCCATTCTACACATATACATGTTAAAATGATTTTAAAATGTTTGTTATTTAGATCAGAATAACGAAATATCTAAAAACACTTTATTTGACCTATTTCGACTTTTTTGATCTTGATTTGCTCAAGCTACACAGATGTGAGGAACAGGGGATTATAAGAATATACATTTTGACCACATAAGTGAGATCTCAGCTATGAATCAAATGATTTTTTTTTAGTTTTTATCGGTGTTATGTTCAGGCAAAGAAAGTTCCATTTTTTTCATTTGTCTGTATTCTTTCTTACAAGCAGCAAATTCTTCCAATTGTCTTTTTAAGATTACTTTAGACACCATAGATGTTTAGGGCGGCCAATCGTTTTTTTTCCAGTTTTATTAACATTTTCATTCATAAAACACTGATTTAGTGATTCTCACACTTGTGACGATGGTGATTCGCGCAACGACTTTGACGCAACAGTTGATCGTCGTGTCATCTCTGTTCTATACATGCAAGCAGAAATAGCGCTATCTTTTTATTCAAATGACAAGCACGAGATACCATTTCCTCATTCCCCTTGACGCCACTGCGAACGCTGGACCTATGTCAATTTTTGCAATTTTATTTGCGTACTTAATTACGTAAAACACCTAAGAACTAATAATAGCTAATTTCGCCGCGCCGTGTCACGCTCAGTTGGATCAGCACCAGTCTTATACTAATCAAAGGTCGCGAGCTCAAATCGGGGGTATCATGAATATTTTTCTACATAGTCACAAAATTTTTTTAGAAAACGAAATAAGTATTTATTTTAATTTTTGGACATTTTAACATTTAAAATAAAATAAAAAATATAAATAAAAACTAATTAAATTTTTAGGTTTTTTTTTAAAGTAGCAAATCCTATTAAAAAACTACATAACAATGAAAATAAATTTCAAAAAGAAAATTATTATCAAAAACATCATCACCATGCGGATAAATCTCCTCAATGCCATGAGGATGGAACCCCCAACCTCTACGTGTTAAGCAAAATAAAAAGAGAAAGGCTGTAGCGACATATATAATTGTTGTGAATAAATGAACTATATTTTTGTACCAATCGTAGAGATGAATCCGTTTCTATAGTAACAATATAAACAAAAAGCATAAAACACTCATGTCAAATTATTGTAGTTTTGAACATTTTCTCTATTTGGAAAAATCAGAGCTAAACCATAACTGTAGGTTTAGCAGTAATCTCAAATGCTAAAGCTGTGCCCTGGTGACTCTAGTATATTGGAGACGAGAAAATATTATATGAATTTGAGGGAGGGAGAAAATTATTAGGTAATAGGTCTATATTAATTTTATTTATTTATTTACATCTAGACTCCTGTGACAAAATACAAACATTGGAGGTTAAGTTAAGGTCGGTCTAGCTCTCTTCGTGTATGGAACTCAGGTTTCCATGTTATTTACGTACGTACGTACACATTTTCTGAATCGTGTAGTAATAATGCATTGACTATCTATCTCTTATTTGGTGACATGGACTTGAGCGACGAACATGGAGATTACTCAGTATAATCCAATTATATTTGCATTCAGAAATGTCAAATCTGAATAATTTTTTCAATTTTGTTCTGTCGAAAATGTGTGGAGACTGTCTTAATTTTATTTTTATAACCGTTCCTCAAATTGCTGTTACTGAATATCCAAAACAACTTTGGTGTTTGTGACACATAATAATTCTATTAATCTTGTAGTTAGCGCCAAATGGCGCTTCGGGGTCACTAAGGGTTCCGTACCATTATCTATGAAAATGGCATAAACATCATATCTGTTGTCAGGGAGTCCCATACAAAAGATATGAAGTCCTAATAATGGGGCAGCCCCTCATTATTATCATTATCAGAGTAGATAAGTTGTATGAGAGCAACCTGAAAAAAAAACTGTTTTTTAAGTTTTTGTTTTTTCAACGGCAACATGAATACATCCTTCCTGAAAATTTCAACTGTCTTACTATCACGATTCATGAGATAAACCCTGGTGTTGCCCTTTCGGTGTAGGAACTCATGCTCATCATAATTCATTCCTTGTAGGGAGGTGTCTCAAAAATATTTTAAAATACATATTTTAGGCGGTGTGATTAGGATATAAATAAACCCATGCCAAATTACAGTTTAATAGTAAAAAAGGTCTATAAGCTAGACTACAAAAAGTCAAACATGGCAAAACCATATATGGTTTATCAAAGTAATTGTGTGGGTGCGGTGCTCTAATTAACAAACCTAGACAGTTGAAATATGGCATCTAGCTAGGTAATAATGTGTAAGCGAAGGAAAAAATCTGAAAACAAAAGAAAGTTTTTTAATTGTAGGGTCTGAAACCGTTATAATTAAGTGGATGGAAGCTTGCACAAAATATGTATTCATGATTTATGAATAAGCAAATAAATATTTCTATAAAAAGTTATGATATCCCAACAAAAACATCAATGTGAAAAATGATAGCCAAGTTCAATGCTCAGTATATTTGATAGTGAACTTCGCCGAAAAAAGTATTGCATCTAAATGAGAGATTACTACTAACTACTTTTGCCTTACTATTTTCTTACTTTCTAACACATGATAGTCAAGTCATTTTTATAGTTCAGGCTGATATTAAGCGAGTATTTTAAGCGTGGTAAGGTGTGGGTGACCTCGATAGTAATTACTTTAAACCATTAATTTACTTGAACCATTTCACGGGACATCCAAAATATACGCAGGCGACGTCGCGGGAGACGACTAGTAAATAAATAACTTTGATATTATTAAAGGATTACTGAAACGATAAAGAAACCTTTGTCTTTAATTTAGCTTTCCATATTTGTAATGTTAAACGGAAGCGTGAAACATACTGCGCAGACCCTAGATAAACTGGGAACAGGGCAAGAGAATGATGATGATGATTTGTAATGTTATGAATTTCAGTGTGTAAAAAAATACCATGACAAAATTCTCGTGATGGGTGAACTTTGACTTATATACCTACTGGTTTGTACGGAACCCTAAATTTGAAGGGCCATATCTGTAATGGTCTTCAGTCATCATCAATTGGAAGACTGATGGAAGATAGTAGTGAGACTTTAACTGTGTCGACAAAAAGGATCTTAATATAAACCACCTAAATGTTATTACATTACATTTCCTACACCTATGGGTTGGCTGGAAGAGGTATCTTTTAGGGATAAGCCCACCTTTGTTCACATTGTGACTTCTTGTACCTATTTTCTGTACATCTTATAAGTGCAATAAAGAATATAATAAATGTTATCGGATATTCTTTCTTGTTTTTATAATGGTTACAGGTTGCTGGCATAAAGTGCTGACCAGTCGTGTGAGAATGAAATGCCACTCTTTGCGTTCCTTGTTCTTTCGATAAACGTTTAGACTAAAAAGCATGTATGGTGTACTAAAGAAACCATTTTGTAAAAGTTCTTAGGGGTTCTGCTAGATGGCGTGGGTATGTTACTTACAAAAGCGCATGAAGTATCTTATTCAAGAAAATTTTGTTCTTAAAAGATGAAATATGAAAAAATTTTGTTCCTTAAATAAACACTAGATGGCTTAATTATACACGAGATTTGTAAGACAAAGTTGACAGAAAAAGTTTTGTGCGGGGGTGCTGGTGGGGGAAGCGCCCCGCACTTTTAACAAGGGGGCGGGGCTTATGAGATAATTTGACGGAATAAGACGGCCTTAAAACAGCACCCAGACAATTTAAAAAGTTATCTACGTCATCGGCTTCGCCTCTCTTAATTTAATGCCCAAGATTTCTTTTTCTTATACCTTAACCTTAATTAATAAATAAAAAATACCTGAAAAAAATTATTACCTACGTCTCAAATTTTCTCAAAAACTAGCGGATAAAAACCCAAAGTGTTTTCTACAAAAAATGATTAATTTATTGTGCTGAATCGGCACTTTAAATATTATCACTTAAAACGAGGTGACCTTATATAAAGCCGTGAAACGCGTCGTAAATTGCGGGGCTACCACAGTCCATGTGTTCAATTGTCGCGTTTCCCTAATTCCTACGCAAGGGTTAGCAATAATTGGCATAATGTGCGTCACACGATAACAGATTTGGTCAAGTGGGACACGACTGCGTAAATAAAATAACATTGTTTTTGATTGCTGTAGTAAGTTGTGAAATAAAATACGTTAATATTTTTGAGATCTATTTATTATTGGGGAATCTATTTTAAGCCTTTGTATCTCGTTCCGATTAAAATTACCCATAAAATAATTATGTTTATGTTTACTTTTTTGCGCTTTAAAAGCCATAATGTATGTGTGACCACAGTCCCTTGCAATACAATCTATTCGATGTTATTTTCGTTTGAAACATTAGAGAAAGAAAATGCTACACGAAGAGAAAAATCTGATTACAAGAACAAGAAAAAAATGTACGTGTTACGAGAAGTTCTGTTTGGATCCGTGACAGCAGTACTTACGAGCTACCGTGGCAAAACCATTTTGTATTTATTTATTGCTACTGATTTATTTATAACAACTACATGGTATTATTATCGACATTATAATTGAAAGCTTCCCTCATTTGATCTCTAAGCACATAAAGAGGCCTTGATACGAAACTAAGAAGTAATAAATTGATCAACCCATTACGGACTCCACATAAAAGCAGTAACTTACTTTGTGAAACAATTATATCTTCGCGAAAATCTGTGGCTGGCAGACGACAGATTGCCTTAATGGAAATACCTGACTAAGACGTGTGGCTTCTGCAGCAATTACACGAGAGTTAATTCTAAACAATTGTAACGTCCATATTACACTAGAGTTAATTTATTTTAACACTTTATTTAAATTAATGTCTACTTTCTTGGTTGCCTAACTGCCTCGGTTGCGCAGCGGTTAGAGGGTCGCATTTGAAAGCGACGGCTGCGCCGGAGGTCCCGGGGCCGATTCCCGGGTCGGGTCAAAAATATGTACCTGGTTTATTCTGTACAGAAATCCTCAGGGAAGCCCGGAGTTCGGAAGTTGGCGGTGTCTCACCCCCGTGCCTTGGAAAGCACGTAAAGCCGTTGGTCCTGTACCTGATTTCTCTCCGGACTTGAGTAATACCTGAGAGGATTAAGAGCAATACTTGATATCGACATTTCAGTAATAGCTATCATCCAAATCGGGTTAAAGTAGGTATTCCTAATGTTTCTGAAAATAGCAAGCGGTACTGAAAATTTAATGTATTTGTATATTATAAAGCCCGAATAGTTTCCAGTGCCTTCGAACAAAAGGTCTCAACCTTTGAGATGGCACTAAGTGACCGCTTATTACTAATTCAGTTCGTCCGGACTCGCTCAATTGTGGCGGTTTTCTGGTATGAATTCGCAAATAAATTTGTTTGGAGCAGGACAAGAATGACTAACTCTATTCTGAAAGCTTCTGTGAATTTCTCGTTTCAAAAAGCCTGCACGTGTTCTTTTATAGTTCTAGTTAGACCGGTTAACAATACGTCTACAATTCTTGATTTTGTCTAAGTCAGGAAGTATCAAATTTAAGTAAGTTTCTTTACTTTGTTTTAACGTAGTGTTTTTTAGTTATTCATTGATTGTAATTCCGTTTGTGTTCCTGAAATAAATTAATGAATAAATTCCATCCATACATTTTGTTCTAAAATTAGAAACTTCAAAATAAGAGCGGTTAAATTATAGTGACGTTTCCAGATATAATAAAACAGTATCACGTTATAAATAAAGACGCATTGGAATGCACCACATTTAGAAAATTGTTAAATGCACCTAGTGAATCTAGCCTAAATTATAAACTTTTAATGAGTAACTAGTCAATAACTTAAATTAAATAAAGCTAATGTTCAAGCAGTGCCATTGCGAACACGTCAAAAGAAAATAGTTTTTAAAAAATCTTTCGAACTTATTGAACTTATTACGACAGTTTCAGAAAACGCTTGAATGAATTGGACACTAGGCTTTACAACGTCGACATAGCAAATGTCAGCTCAACCCCATTTGAGAAAGTAAGTCATATTTGAGGCAACATTGAGGCCACGGAAAACCAGCTAAATATTTTTCTGACACGACTTAAAATTAAATTACATCATTAGTAATAATAAAATATACTTTTCAAATCTGAAAACAAAAACGCTAACTAATAAAAAAAGGCGTTAACTCAAAAGAAAATGAAAAACAGGCTTCTTGATTATTGTAAGCTTTTTCACATTTAAAACACCAACCCAGCCCACTATACTTCCTACATACCTCTTTTAAATCCGAGGAAGCAATTGCGGCTAAATCTGAGTTGAAGATTAACAGTGCTGGTACAAAATACGAACAGTCATTTAATATTTAAAGACTCAAACCTACAGGTACGAAAGCCGTTACGATCTAGAGTTAATTACACTTACAATCCAATTACAAAGCTCGGGTGTTAGGTTATAATTCTATCTTCGTCAGTGAGTAATTAGACAGTTCAAAATAAATCAATCAATTTTCCTCGCTAAGAGGGATTTGTGAAGAGCCCTTTGTTTGTTATTTCTAGTCAAACAATGTAGGTTAATTTTAAATTAACGGTTGCAAACTTTCAGGCGGAGGGTAGCTCTGACCACTCTAGCTGTTACAAATTGTTTTATAGCAACCAGTGTAATACCTTAGAACCTTATTTTTAAAGTAAATGTCTGGTATAGCTTGGCAATTCAAACTTAATTTAAAACCAGATACAGATGTAATATTATAATAATATTCCATGCTTCCGAAGTGGTAAGATAAAAAAACTGTGTAGAAATACGTTCGAATTTCGAAATTATTGAAACATTATATCCGTATGCGTAGGTAGTATGTTATACATTATGGGTGGTTACGAGAGTAATGTAACATCCATCCATCGTTTACAATAATGGCGGACGACAGATCGGGGCCAAATATCGGAACATTAGTATTCGCGGCAATATTGATGGTATTGTTCACTAGAACGTATAGTACCTAATTATACGTGTTCATGTGAATATGAAATAGAAGTAGCAGATAGAAACGAGATATTGATATATTCAATTCTGTTGGCACATCCTGCTATCAAAAGATCATGAGCTTACGAAGATTGATAAGACTCGGCAAGCGGTTCACTCATTTATTCAGAAAATAAATTATAAAAAAAACCGGTTAAGTGCGTGTCGGACCCGCGCACTGAGGGTTCCGTGCCACCCTTAACTGAATTCAGGGTCCACTTACTTTCACTTAACGAAAACATCACAATATATTGTGACAGCAAAAATAACTTTGTTTTTCATAGTGTTTGTATGAAAGACAAAGTTATATTTGCGGTTGATAAAAATGTGCAATATCTCAGAAACTATGGGTTCGATCTCCTTCAAACCAATTTTCGTTGCAAGTTTTTGTTAAGATCTACATCATATATTTTTTTCAAAATTTTCACTTTCTTAGTTCAAAAGTTAGATGGGGGGGGACGCCTATTTTACCACTTTGGAAGCGTCTATATCTCAAACCTTACACTTTTAGAAAAAATGGTTTTAGAAACCTCAACATCATTTTCAAAGACCTATCCATAGACTTCCCACACGCATAGGTTAGAGTAAAAAATATATTTTAGGTTTTAGTTTCATGTATGGGAGCCCCCCCTTAAATATTATTTTTTCTAACTTTTTGTATCTGAATCGGAAAGCGGTGAACAAGATACACCTACTTACCAAGTTTCAGCTATGTGATGCTTATAGTTTCAGAATAAATTGGCTGTGACATACGGACGGACAGACAGACAGACAGACAGACAGACAGACAGACAGACAGACAGACAGACAGACAGACAGACTTGACGAAACTATAAGGGTTCCGTTTTTTGCCATTCGGCTACGGAACCCTAAAAAGCTGATGGGATTAATGTTAGTTTACTTTATTAAAAAAGAAAAATCTTGGGAGCTAGGAAATCTAATGAAGGAAGTCAATTAAAAAGAAGGTCGGAAAGTAAAAAAAAGTTTTTTATTTTGAAAGCAAGGCAAAAGTTATTCATTATTTACTGTCCTTAAAAGAAGTTTTGAATTAACTACATAAATATAAAGAAAAACAACCAAAGACCTTTTAATTTCATATGGTCTCATACCTACGTAGCTGCAGCTATATGCAATTTATAAACGAATCGGAAATGATTTATTTGGCAAGTAAACAACTTACTTGAAATAAATTTCCTACAAAAAATGTAACTTGCTTATGGTTAATGGATTCAAATTACTCCCCAAGGCTGAAAGATAATTTGATCACGGCTCAACATTGACAGCATTAAAACAAGGCTGATCGTAATGAGAGAGGTGATTTGACGCAAAGGGAATCACGTCTCCGCCATATAATAGATTTCATTAGGTAATCATATTTTGACACAAAAGACCCGAATCATTTCATTGTAACTGAGAAACGAAATAGTACCTGCCTAACCTACCTTGTGCCCCCAATGCATTAACAGAATTTTCACTCTTAATTAGCTTTTATTGCCCATAAAGCACTTCAAATACCGAAAGCCAAGATGAAATTTTACTGTCTCAGATAAGTTGACGTTTTAGGAAATAAGTAATTTACAACTGAAGGATTAATAACCGAACTGCATATCCATTCGATTGACTATTACTTAAAACATAGAAACGATTATAGCTTCATTACAGGAATGTTGGCATGTCGAGCTTTCATTTAAAACATACGAAATCTATGCGGACAGAGCTTTTAAAACACAGTGATGAGTTTGTGTTGGTACAGTGAGCAGAAGCAGAAGTGTGTGGCCGCACACTTGGGCCATAGTTTCCAGTTTTATTTGCATCGTTTCAGTGTATCAGAGGGGCAATTGTGTAAAGCGATCGTATTCATTTGTCAGTTCAAAATGTACGATATGATCTGTCAAACTTTTTGTTCTATGCCGTTTGACAGATCATACCGTACGTTTTGAACTGTCAAATGAATACGATCGCTTTACACAATTCCATACCTGATTAGAAAATTACTTATAACTAAGTTACTTGGTGAAATCACGGTAGCAATAAAGATGTAAGTATAGAAAAGAACATAACATTTGTGTTAGCCGTCGATTTTTGTGTTTTCCCCGTAATCCAGAAAAAGTGAACGTACGAGCGTGGCTTAAAAAGTGTCATAACTAATGGAACTCACACAAGCTCAGGCCGCTTTTAGCAAGCTTTTACGTAATTTTTGTGAGTGTAAATATCTACCTACATCATACTCAATGTATCTACGTTTATACGCTTCAAACTTACTTAGATAGCCGTAAAAAAGTAAAAGTAACACATATATCAAAATTTAAATACCTATTCAAAAATGAAACCGTTTCCTTGCGGCATGGAAGCTATATGATGCTAGATGCGTTGCCTTACACAGCTATACTGTTTTAGCGTTCTTTGCGGGGATTCGGAGAACCTACGACCCTTTACACATTGCGACTTTTATCGATCGATGCAAACGCGATGCAGTCGCGAGGCTGCATCGATGCAGTCGCAAAATGTTAACCTTTACACACTGCGCTACTTTTAGCATCGATGCAGTCGCGATACTAACGCGTGTTAGTATCGATACAGTCGCGATGCAGAAGCTTGACATTGACAAATTATGTACTGAATATTGCATCGATACTAACACGCGTTAGCATCGATGCTGTCGCGCTTCTGCATCGATACTAAAACGCGCGACTGCATCGATGCCAAATTAAATCTTCATTGCGTGAGTCGCGATGCTGTTGCGCGTTTTCAAAACGTGCTTCTGCATCGATGCTAAAAGTCGCAGTGTGTAAAAGGTCTACGATGTAATGGAATGCGCATCAACAACACAAAACCTAAATTACGAAGAAAATTTACCACATAAAATTAAATTTATAATTGCACCATTATAATTCAGTGAATTTATTGGGAAAAGATAATAATCCCTTTATGGTATTTAAGTGGCAACTATTAACGCAAGCTGAAATGTAACGTTTAATTTTAGGATTATGGTATTCCAGTTATATTCAAAATATTTTTGTTACCGATATGACGATGACGAGGCACCGACAATTAATAAATTACCTAAGTATCTGTGTGCAATAGTTACCTATCCTCTCATAATAAGTACATATTTAAAACAAAACTCCGAATTGATTCAAATTCAAATTCAAATTCAAATTCGTTTATTGCCATTAAGTGTACAATAAATAGGTCTTAAAAATAAGTTTTGAACTTAATACTTAATGACCCTGTTGGGTATTGCAATATTATATTTATCTTAAAAACTAAGTGAGTAGATAAACTAAGTAAATTACGTTTACGATATAAACTATTTGATACGATATAAACTTGTTTGTTTATCTAAACACTGTCCGTCAATAAAATATTTGCAAAAAATCGTAATGAAAAAGAAATACGAATGATGCTAAAGCGTAAGGTCAACATTCTTTACAATATCCATCACAATATTCACAATAGAGGGTCGCGCCGGTCCCTTCAAGCGATTCGAAGCACCCATTATAAAAATTGTGTTGAATAGCAATTTTAACAAGAACCAACTCTAAGCTTTGTGAGTACTTTAAATCAATAATTAATGAAATCCTAAAGATACACGAGTGTATATCTTATATTGATGCTTAGCATTGATGCTCATTTGAATATAGGAAGGTACTTAGAGTAAACGACTACTTATAAAAAAATCCTTTGATACGTTTTCAATCACCTCTACTCTAGGTATCTCTTATAGTGTATGGTCCGTTTGTTGTCGTCTGTGTTTGACTTTGTTGTGATAGTGCATTATGAGCATTCCTGCTATTTATTTATTTATTCAGAAGATAGCACAAAGCATGCAAGAAAAATCTTTTCCATAAATTGTTATAGACTCATATAGGTATCAATATTCTATTTTGTTGGGTATGAAACCGGGGAATAATATTTTCTAAGGGAACAAATTAATATGAAACGATTCCAGTCAATTGCAAATATTTCAGCTATAATATCACTTTTTGAGCCCCAAATATGGGACGGTAAAAGTTCAAAATTACTTTTATGTAAATGTTTGAATCAGAATTTCGTAACTTATTAGAAACAGACATCCGAAATAACTGTCGATTAGGAAACATGAATCGTTTTTCCTCATTGCTAAATAATATTTAGTTAAATTTGCCTTAGCCAATGTATTTTTCTTTATGTTTTCTGGGGAAATCATTAACTGATATCAACTTAAAAAATAAAAACAATAAAAAAGTACAATAACTTTGAAACTGATTCACCTATCATTATTAATTTGTAATATAAGGACCGAATTTTGCGAATGACCCGCCTGTTTAATTGTCGCCTCACGTTGTAAGTTTTTAACCTGAATTGAGGAATTAAAGGGTTTACAACAAGA
Organism: Pyrausta aurata; assembly: GCA_963584085.1. Classification (NCBI taxonomy): domain Eukaryota; kingdom Metazoa; phylum Arthropoda; class Insecta; order Lepidoptera; family Crambidae; genus Pyrausta; species Pyrausta aurata. The sequence goes on from OY757259.1 coordinate 5,844,009, forward strand.
ACATAATCACTAGTTGTTTGTAAGGAAGGCAATTAGGCATTTTGCCTTGGGTGGCTTTTAGCGGGGAGCCCAGAAAAGATGAAATTTTAAGTACGGAATTTAAAGACAGCTTCGCAAAGACTGAGTCAATGTGAATTTTGTAAAAGAAAAGTCAGTTAGCAAGTTTTTATATACTGTCTTCAAGCAATTAAGCCCTTTTGAGCATAAGAAATTACCACATTGCATATTCTTCATCATTCACATCGTTCGAATCGGGTCTAAGTGCGCCTTACTACTGTGATTTATGTATGAAATCAACAGCAGCGCGACTGTCGCGCGACAGTCGCGATGCTAAAGTCGCCTTAGTGTCTACTGTATTTCAGCTATAAGTTTTATATTTTTTGTTTGTTCTATATGTAAGCTTTTTAAAATCGACCATTTTCCGCTGATCGATTTTCCGCCTAATATCCACAAACATCGGTATGGATGTTGAATAATGTCTCGTTGCATTTTTATCGCTCGGAAACCTGAACAAACCAGTCGAGGTCAGCAATTTATTGTGGAACTCCTTTCTCAATGGGGAAACTTTTATCCAAATACCTGCGAACGCGGCTCGCTTTGCTCAACGCTGCGAACTTTATTTGCTTGCTAAACTCCCGCGCAATCTCCGCTGCTTACAGTATGCAGCTAAATCAAGTGCAGCTTGAGCGCCTTTTTAGCTGAGTGGACTTTAATAGGTTCACTTGGGCGTAATATTAATTATTAAATTCAGAATCTTTATTTCAATTTAGGTCCTGAAATGGCACTTATCAGCAGGAGCTTAACGTTAACTTGCACATTTGGAGTTAACCTGTGGCATCTTACGAGTTTTTGCAGCGTTAGGAGGGTACAATGGTTAAAGCTTGTTGTATTATAAGAGGTGCTCGTAGCGCAGTGGTGGCAGCGCTTCGGTAGTAATACCGAAGTTAAGCAACTTTCGGCGCGGTCGGTGTTTGGATGGGTGACCATTCCGACCATATAAGTGACGTACATCACAAGCATCTCCGTGCTTCGGAAGGCACGTTAAGCCGTTGGTCCCGGCTAATATCGATTAGTATTAGTCGTTAAGCCTAGTCAGAGGCCCTATGGGCGGCTTGATAAAAATCTGACAGCAAGGTTGGTCGCTTGCCTTGCAAACCCCCCTCCGCCAATCCGCACTGAGCCCGCGTGGTGGAGTATGGCTCATACTACCTCACATTTGAGGTAAGGCCTTTGCCCAGCAGTGGGATGCTTACAGGCTAACTTTACTTTTTTACGTATTATAAGTAAGTTCGTAGCAAATGGGGTGATTGATTTTTTCACTAAACTACACGCGAAAGCCTTGTGATTCCGTTTTGAAATAAGTTGATGATAAAAAAAATCATCATTTGTTTATAACAGTCAACGTAATCACACATAACAATGTCTTAAGTAATACAGTTCTCTTACCAACAAGGCAGTACAAGCTGTATTATCAACGTTCCAGAACGAGTATTGGTAAGTACACATAATAAAGGTACGAAGACGTCAATACGACATCAATAGTCTTTTGTCTACATCGTGAAGCCTTTGTAATCATGTTTGCCATGGAGGTTATTAGGCAAGCCAAACCCGTTTGCTCTACCTCACAGGGGTAAAGTTAATGGGTACAAGGTTTCATGGTCTGCTTTGTTTTTCTACAGCTTGCGACGTACGGGACGTGTTTGATAGATGAGGGCAAAACTCACTTTAGTGTGTACCTTGCTCAATGTTGAGTTATTCGGGCTATGCAATAATATGGCTGTGTTAACCACTATTATCATAAAGTAACGCGTCATTTTCAGTGATACGTTCTGGACCCTTATTCTCGAGCAGTTTGCATTCAAAATCGTCTCGAGTATAAACACCAAAAATTGCCTTAGTAATATGTAATACTTACTTATCTTGTACATCTCTTACCTGCGTCAAAAGGCCCAGTTGCGTGATCGATAGTTAACTCAACCCAATTGTTATAAATAGCTATTATCTGACATTTTGTAACGACATAAACTATTAGCTGAGTTGACTATGGATCACGCTACCGGGCCTTAAGACTATTATTTTATTTTATTTTATTTTTACTTGTTGGAAAACAAACAGCAATAAGTTACATGTATAATGTTAACGGGAGTTTTAAAACTAATAAGCCTATCTATGCAGCACTTGTGACTTTTATAGTCTAGTATAGTAGAGGACCTCATGAAAAGGAAAACTTCGCACACTCCGAAAGTTTCGAGACGAAAATGATAAGCTCTCGCTAAGTGTGTTGGTACTCTATAATAACGTGTAGTTATCGTTGAAAGACCTCGTACTATATTTCACAGCGGTTTTCAAATGTGCATTTTAATAAGCTTTCTAAAAATAGCAGAGATAAATAGTAGATTGTTATACAAGGGGAGAAAGCGACCCATTTCACTCGAGATGTTTCTCAATCTCAATCAATAATTCGAGAGTGAAATGGGTGCTTTTACCCGAGTTAAACATACTATTTTTCATTTCGACTGTGAGGAAAGAAATTAAATACTTATGTGTTTGTAGATGTGTTAAATATAAAGTAGGTAGTTCAGTGAGAAATGAAAACTCAAGATTTTGCACAGCATTATAGTTTACTTACAGTACTAATACATTCAAAAGTACACACCATTGCAATGAGTAACGGCACGTTTGGAAACAATGTACAAAAAACGCAGATGAAATCAATTAATAAAATCCTTGATGAAAATATCGATCGAATCCACAGATAAATAATATATGTATGAACGAATCTCCCTCCACACAGATTACACAGATAATAATTGACAAAATAAAAAAAATGACAGCTCATAAAGAAAAATAAAAAGTGACACTGACAATAAAGAAGTAAAGACAATAAGGTCGCTTGGTCGTAGACCTTAGCCTATTGCATACAGATGAAAAAACAAATAAAAGCACTATGGAGGGCAACCAAATAATTTATTTTTTTATTTTGTGTAATTGATTAAAATTAGACTAGAAGAATTAGAATTATTTTTTACATCAAAGATCATAATACACACGTTTTTTAATGTAGTATTATGTAAAAAAGTTTGGAAAGCTTTTATTTTAACAATAGTATGATGTGGCTCAATTATTTAAGACCCAAGCTTTGACTCCATACCATGACTCTATGCCAGGGATGCACAGACCGCGGCCCGCGGGCCGCTTGCGGCCCGCCGGTCGAATACTGGTGGCCCGCCGACAGCAAAAATAATACTCTCGTACATTCGAAAAATATTGAATTCTATTCCAGAATAAAACCAAAAAAAATATGTTCGAAAAGTAATTTGAATCTCGCGCGCGCGCTCTTAAGTGCACGAATTCCCGATTGCTCGCGTAGGTAGATACACGAAGCTTCCAGAGTCGGTTTCGAGATTTCTCCAGACAGTTTTCGACTCTATACGCGCGGTATAAAAGCCACGCTAACCGCAGCGACCGATAGTTCGGTTTTAATTTGAGTGAAGTGTCAATAGTTCTAGTGTAGATTTTAACTCGACTAGCCGGTGTCATATATTTTGATCCACATTCAACGTAGATTTCCCGTCAAGTGCCGTGTATAATTGTGTTGTGAAATCGTAAGTAAAACTCTGTTATTAATAAGTGTTTCCCTACCTATTTAAATCGATCTACCTAAATAAAAAAGGATGGGTAATTTAAGTAGGTACTGTAATTGTTTTTAGGTGCTGTGTTAATCCTAGCCAGGATTAGAACGCAACATGGACAAGCCAGGACCTAGTAAAAAACGTAAGGTTAAAGATGAAAATCGGCAGTTTCAAGAAATTTGGACTGAGAAATACTTTTTTGTATGGTCGCATAATAAAGTCGTTTGTTTAATTTGCAAGAATTCTGTTGCGATTGCAAAGGAATATAATGTAAAAAGGCACTATGAAACGCAGCATCCTACTTTTACCAAGTTTACAGGCGAATTAAGAAAGCAAAAAATGTTGTCTTTAAAACGGGAGCTTATTGGTCAGCAAGCTATGTTTACAAAACCCATCCAAGATTCAGAAACAGCTACAGAAGTTAGTTATGAAATTTCTCGAATGATAGCAAAGCGCAGTCGCCCCTTCAATGATGGGGATTTTGTAAAAGAATGCATAGAAATTGCCGCTAAGAAAATGTGTCCAGAAGCAGCAAAAAAGTTTGAGAAAATTCAACTGAATCGTATGACTATCCAAAGACGTATTATGTCTTTGTCAGGTAATATTGCGGAACAATTAAATGAAAAAACTAAGATCATTGAATTTTTTTCATTAGCACTCGACGAATCCACTGATATTACTTCCACAGCTCAACTTCTCATATTCATACGAGGTGTTACTCAAGATTTTGAAGTCTTAGAAGAGTTGTTAGGAATGTGTTCATTGAAAGGTCAAACCAGAGGAGTTGATATACTCAATGTACTTTTGGATGAGTGTTCAAAAACTGATTTGGACTTATCAAAATTATCGGGAGTTGCCACTGACGGTGCTCCTTCGATGATTGGTGTCAATTCTGGGCTAGTTACTTTGCTGAAAAAGCATATGCAAGAAAAAAACATAAACGCTGAAGATCTCATGCAGTTTCACTGCATTATACACCAAGAAGCCCTCTGTTCTAAAAAAATTGAATTTCAAAATGTCATGAAAGTGGTAGTTTCGACTGTAAATTTCATAAAATCACGAGGACTCAATCACAGGCAATTCAAACAATTCCTTGATGACATCGAAAGCGAATATGGAGATTTACTGTATTATACAGAAGTAAGGTGGCTAAGTCGTGGATTGACCCTGGAACGATTTCTAAATTTAATAGAAGAAATTGGAATATTTCTGGCGGAAAAGCAAAAGGATGTCCCGGAACTTAAAAATCCTGATTGGTTGTGTGATTTGGCTTTTTTAGTTGACATTACAAATCATTTGAATGTCTTGAACACACGGCTTCAAGGCAAAAATCAACTGATATCCCAGCTCTACGCTCACGTATCATCATATTCAATGCAAGCTGACACTTTTCAGATCGCAATTGAATTCTGGAAATTACAATCATTTTCCGAATTATAAGAAAATGGCTGAAAAATTCAACAAAACTGCGATTAATTTCAGTTATGTAGAAAAGCTAGATATTTTGATTCAATCTTTTCAAGAAAGATTTTCGGAGTTTAAAAAAGTGAAACCTCTGTTGGACATATTCAGCAATCCTTTCACGATTTCAGTTGAAAATGCGCCAGAGTCAATGCAGTTAGAAATTATCGACATTCAAAACGACCAAGATTTACACAACAAATTCAAAGAAGGAGACTTGCTGAACTTTTACCGCTGCATTGATAAAAATACGTACAAAGAGTTGCGCATAAACGCTCTGAAATGTGCCAGCTTATTTGGTTCTACCTATATATGTGAACAAACCTTTTCAATACTAAATAATAATAAAACAAAAAATCGAAACCGCCTTGCAAATGAAAGTTTGGAAGCAGTTTTACGTGTTGCTACAAGTAAATTTGAGCCAAATATAAAAAAGATTGTAAGCACTATGCAGTGCCACGCTTCAAATTAATAAATTATTTTTCAATTTTAATACATAATTATCAATTCTTTATTGTCTTTAATTACCTATACTTCTGGCGGCCCGCCATCAGTTCATAATTTGCCCGAGTGGCCCCTAGTCTTAATAAGTCTGTGCATCCCTGCTCTATGCCATGCTAATTAAAACTAAATAGCTTTCCACCATAGGGATGGATAAGCTATTTTTCACCGGGCTATCTACACATGAAAGTCCAATTTTCCGAACAGGAGAGATGAAAAACTCATTGCATTATATGGTGCGCCGGGTGCGGGCCAAACCGAACTGCCTGTTCATGTATCACTGTGATATGGTACGCACGGGCTGATATTGTCTTCTATTTTGATTTGTTTTTGTAACTGTAATTTGTAATTGGTCCACATGTTGACATAAATAAATAAATAATTAATGATTAATGGCTTTCATCCAATTTTTCGAAGGAGAGCAGCCTCTATGCTGAGCCGTGTCCGTGGGAGTTCCAATGACATCCTGCATGTTGTAGCTGGGCGTTTCACTGTCGCTTCATGAAGCAGTGCGTTTGGATGCATGTTTTGTATAAGTTTGGTGTATTTTTATTGCATTTTTTTGTTTTGTATAATATGTAAAATTGCTGGCTGTTTTTCTATTTTTCTGCTGAAATAAAATACTAAATACTTGTATTATTTTTAACACGAGGTAAAGAGCTTGTTTTGGATTTCAACACTCGATCTGAAGCTGACTAAAGATATTTGTTGTTTCACAAAAGTAATACTGAAACTATTTATGATATGATGGTTTCAGCATTATCAAGTTAAGTTTTGATATCAAAGACTACGCGAGGGAACGATTTGTATGTTTTCATACCGTTGAAGTTTCTGCAAAGTCACAACAGCGACCAGTCTGTTTCGTCTTAATCTTATAATGAAGGTAAAAGGTATATCTAACTAACGCATGTGTTTCAGACTCCCTATGCTATGAGTAAGACATTATTACTATCTTTAGACAAGGCGACTTTCCCTTTCTGGCTTGATAGGATACCAGCTTTAGTGAGCGGGATGGCAGCAGACAAAGATACGTACAGGATCTTGTAGAATAGAGCCTTGGTCGTTACTTTGGGGAATTTACGATGTAAACAACTTTAATCTGGATTTGCCATAGAGCGAAATTCCCTAAGAGTATTGTGCTTTCAAACACAGGTAGTTTGAGGGGTTTATTGAGGCTTTGATTTTAACTTTATTACTTTGTTGATATCAAAGAGAGGTAATCGTGGGTTCGTGGTAGATATTTTCGGTAGCAGTTACTATTTAACGTAATAAATGAGTTTCCTTCGAAGGTTGATAAGCTATTGAAGGTCCACCTATTTTTTTTTTGAGGCATACAAGTATATGGACTGATTTTCATGATTTCTACTTTGTTGGATTTGTCTTGGCCCCGAATAGGATAAAAATAACCATTAAACGGGGCCGGGGGGCCGCTAGTACAACAAAACACATAGTCGTAATATTAAAAAGAATAATACGTGATATAAAGTAAGTAATAAATTTAACTTGTTTTAAGTGACACAGTGATTCTCTTGTCACAGAGACAGCTAACAAATTAAACAAAGTTCCACAAGTCCGCAACCGGCGAAGTCGCTAAGTGATCAGAAATAAAAAGACGAGGAACAGAAATTCACAAGTTTAATAAGTATTCTTAAGTAACTTTATAGACGTACGTTTTGTTTCATTATAATTATACTTCTACTTGGAGCGAAAGTACATATAAAGTATCTTTTTTTCTAGGTACTCGTCATAAATACATTACTAGTAGATCATGAGATTTTGAGGTTTTGTTTTGGAGTCTTAAATGTCATGTTTATCACCACTGATTTATCACGCTACAACCTTACCCCCATAGCAGCACACATACGCTGATAATAATTTTATGTTATATGGCATTGAACTATTAACTATTCTAAGCGTATGGAAATGACACCACGAACAAATTTCTTGCGTCATGATTTGACGCCACTTGGCATCAACGCGTACAAACGGTTTCTTATTCGACATTTAAATTTCAAGGAATACGTCACAATCTTGTCATCGTGTTGCGACCCATATTTTGCTTGTCATAGTTTTTCTATACATTGTAATAACTACTTACTGCTAAATGGTAAATCTTCTCATAAATATTGTATACTAGCTTTTGCCCGCGACTTCGTCCGCGTGGAATAGTGACTTCTTTCTCCCGTTTTTTACACATTTACTACTATATCTTTGCTCCTATTGGTTGTAGCGTGATGTTATATAGCCTATAGCCTTCCTCGATAACTGGACTATCCAACACAAAAATAATTATTCAATTCGAACCAGTAGTTTCGGAGATTAGCGCGTTGAAACAAACAAACAAACAAACAAACTCTTCAGCTTTATTATATTAGTATAGATTTTAATATTGGCTCAAAAATCAATTAGTCTTTTTGCCATTGTCCAATACCTATACCATGCAAATGTGCTGATTTTGTATCCAACAATGGATTCAAATTTATGGAACGTAGAAGAAATATATTTAATTAACATCCAAAGAATGTGAAGCACGCTTAATTGAAACGTATTGAATGACACGGACGGTGAATATTAAATGGCAGCTATTTAATTAAATAATTACATCAGTTTCTTACAAAGGCGTGTTGAGATTTTCCTAATTGACTTATAAATTAGTGGGACATCATAGGTATGCAAAATGGATAAGCAAAAAGACAATAGCAAGACCGTCGTAGCAAAAGTTAATTTTGCAACAACATAACAACAACAACATAATAACAACATAAGAAAATAATAAAATCAGTAAGTAACCCTAAATAGGAAAATCATAGAAACGTACGTGCCTTGATGGCACACCTGTATAACGGCGAAATATTTCTATATATTATATTTCTATAGTTCTAAAATGAAATAATAATTGTAATGGCACCTTTTTTGTTTTTGTTACGAGAACCTACTCATGCATATGCGAATTACGTAACCCGCGACATGGATATATTGCGTTTTGGAAATAAATCAGGATCTATCAAATCGGTCATGTGTAAGAAAACACATCAGTCAGTTGCACACAGTGACAACAGTGGGTTCTTGGCATGCACGCCGAGCGGAGTCCGCGAATCAAGCGTGAAATTAAAAAAGTTTCACATGCCTATGAACGATGCGAACGCAAATGCGCCCCACTGGTTGCTTGTTACTCTTGTTAGTGGTTTGTGCTCGAGTTACGAATGAACCGATGATGGTTGAAAGCGCTCACCCATTTAGCAAACATGCTCTCAAACATGTAGATTTTATGTCTAGCCTGCCTCGATTTCGTAGTGATTAGATCGCTGGTTGCCACCCAAGAGTTCCAGGGTTCGAATCCCGGGTCGGGCCGAAATTTGTTTCTGGTGTCACCGCGTCACAGTTGGTGTTGATGACACCGTGCCTCGGAAAGCAAGTTAAGCCGTTTTTCCTGTGCCTGAGATCAGGATCACCAGTCATCTCGGATGTGCCGTCGCACCGTATAATAACCCAGATAGTACGGAAAAATTATGCCTCAGAAACAGAAGGTCCCATGTACAAAATAAGAATATATCTTGTTTATTAAAAATAGTTATTACTTTATCCAAATACAATTTAACTCGTCAAGTATGTGTGAACGAGACACAATAGAAATTCCATTGTTATGCGACTCTCGGCAGTCGTTTGATACCTGACTGATTACAAAGGCAAATTATTAAAAATAGGTTAATTTGAGTTTAAACTACACAGAGGAGTATATATTTTTTTATCAATTTGTATTTGAAATATATTTAAACTTATAAATAGTAAGCTACTTGATAAATCTAACTTAGGTGTTCTTTATAAAGATCAGGGGGCCGATTCTCACATGACCGAACTTATTTCATGTGGTAATTCGATAACGAGTATCACTGTTTTACCGAAAAATACAAGTAACGTAAAAAAAAAACTAATGCACGAAAGAAATCAAAATGCATAGAAATCGTGACACGAATAAAGCAATAACTGTATTTTCTTTGAATAAGAAAATTCGATGGGTGAACTTTTTCGTATTCGAACTGCACGAGCATTGGCCTCCAGTAGTATTATCTGGGATAAGAGTAAAGGAACAGAGAGTGCCCTTGTGTATTGCGCATACACTTGAGCCCTATAGACAATCCCGCGCCGATGGCCAATCTCAATTGAGATTGACCACCGTCGTCGGATACGACCAGGCGGTCATAATTTATTATTTTGTCGGTAGCTGTAATGCATTGGTTGGTGGAGTTTTCTTCATTTTTAGGGTTCCGTAGCCGAATGGCAAAAAACGGAACCCTTATAGTTTCGTCAAGTCTGTCTGTCTGTCTGTCCGTCCGTATGTCACAGCCACTTTATTCTGAAACTATAAGCATCACATAGCTGAAACTTGGTAGGTAGGTGTATTTTGTTCACCGCTTTCCGATTCAGATACAAAAAATAAGAAAAAAAATAATATTTAAGGGGGGGCTCCCATACATGAAACTAAATCCTAAAATATTTTTTTTACTCAAACCTATGCGTGTGGGGTGTCTATGGATAGGTCTTTTAAAATGATGTTGAGGTTTCTAAAATCATTTTTTCTAAAAGTGTAAGGTTTGAGATATAGATCCTTCCAAAGTGGTAAAATGGGCGTCCCCCCACATCTAACTTTTGAACTAAGAAAGTGAAAATTTTGAAAAAAATATATGATGTAGATCTCAACAAAAACTTGCAACGAAAATTGGTTTGAAGGAGATCGAACCAGTAGTTTTTGAGACATTGCACATTTTTATCAACCGCCGAATTTTCCGATTCAGATACAAAAAAAAAAAATAATAATAATATTTAAGGGGGGGCTCCCATACATGAAACTAAATCCTAAAATATTTTTTTTACTCAAACCTATGCGTGTGGGGTGTCTATGGTCTTTTAAAATGATGTTGAGGTTTCTAAAATCATTTTTTCTAAAAGTGTAAGGTTTGAGATATAGATCCTTCCAAAGTGGTAAAATGGGCGTCCCCCCACATCTAACTTTTGAACTAAGAAAGTGAAAATTTAGAAAAAAATATATGATGTAGATCTCAACAAAAACTTGCAACGAAAATTGGTTTGAAGGAGATCGAACCAGTAGTTTTTGAGACATTGCACATTTTTATCAACCGCAAATATAACTTTGTCTTTCATACAAACACTATGAAAAACAAAGTTATTTTTCCTGTCGCAATATATTGTGATGTTTTCGTTAAGTGAAAGTAAGTGGACCCTGAATTCAGTTAAGGGTGGTACGGAACCCTCAGTGCGCGGGTCCGACACGTACTTAACCGGTTTTTCTTTACTTATGCCATATGCTTAAGTCTGCTTGCCATTCCCTATCAGAGCTTTGTCTTTGTGCAACGACAATCGCATGGTTGCCCTGTCACACCATTCTCCCTTAATATTTCTTAGTTTAATAAAATGCCGTTAAAATAATGTCTCGGACACTAAAATACTATTATTGTTTGTAACCTATATTTATAAATGTATAAACTAAAAGAATGAAACAAACAATTTAATCTATGGTACGTTAAGCGTATAAAAATCAGTCATATTTAACATCGGCATTCATATAATATGTGACCTGGAAATGACGTCATAATAGTCGGTAGCGCGTGTTATGTGCTTATACTCCGTCGGCGAACAATATCCGACTTTTACTACTTCTTTAGTATCTCAGCGGGGAACTAAAAGTGTAATAAATCAATGATACCACGCTTTTTATCGTTTCCTTTTAACGTCCGGTAGTATTGATCGTTTTAACGGACTTAATCACAGTTTATGTCAATACCGGTAGGTATCTAGCTGTAATATGTAAGAATCCACCATATTACCTACCTACGTTCAATAATAATAATAAAATCAACGTTTTGAAAATTCGAAGTACTTTTTTACAATAATAACACATGAAACTAATCCTGGATATTTGGAACATCCACAATACTTCAAATAAAAAATAAAATGATCCCCAGATATATGCCTAAAGGATTTGTAAAATCAGATTAAAGCGGCTTAGTGCGTTTTATGAATGACAAAGATTTTTAAAAGGCTTCTAAATTTAAGTATTACGAATACTGTGTACTTATTCACTATGTAATTGACATTGTTGTAGAACGGCTATACATACGTATAGCCGTTCTACAACAATGTCAATATTAGCTATCAGTAGGTTTACATAAGTGTCATTTCATGACCTTAATTGAAATAAAGATTTTGAATTTTGTTTTTTTTTTACTACGAAAAACGAAATCCGTCAATACGAAACATTTTTAGCATGGAATCCTTACTACTAAATGCTTCGGATCCGCAAAACGTAAATCGTATTGACGGATTTCGTTTTTCGTAGTAGATCATCTGAATGCAGTGGTGCAAGCCTCGACACAGTTTTATCCGTCGAAACCAGGTGATTTCGTGATTTCGTGTATTTATTGATTGAAAAGAAGTTTTTAAATAAAGTTTAAAAAACTAGAAATATTTTCTACGATATATTAACGATATAGTAACGTAAAAAGTATATTTGATGCAGCAGAAAATCTGAAAATTGAATTTATCGAAAGCCGAAATATATAAAAAATGCTGCTTCAGATTGTGGTCGCAGTTTTCAATGTTTTTTTAATCGTCAATTTGGTGTGTAACATCTGTACCCATTAATCATTTTATACAGTTGACAAATAAGATCCAAATTGTATGTAATAATAAAAAATCACTTTTGTGAGTTCTAGTACTAATTGCCTTTAATTATTGCTGTAAAGCAGCCTGATTGAGTTACCGGCAACAGTCGACTTAGTTAAATTAATCAAATTAGGACTAACAGCACAGATATAGTTTCAAATGCAAATAACTAAACTAGCATTAATGAGTGACTCTGCATTTGTCATTCAATTGCTATATCACAGGAATCTAAGGCTCATTAATCATTTGCAATGCATAAAGCGCAGTACGTATATGAGCAGTCCTTCCTGTGTCAGGCATTAGAAGATGGCCAATATACAGGGTGGAAGCTCTGGATCCCTACATAATGCTTTTGACGTTTGAGTCAAATTGAGAATGGCAACGTAACGGGATTTGAACTAAATCCAATCCAGGGGCTCTATTTTTGAATCACTCGCGCCTATATTACGAGTGATTCTCGTGCGAGAATCAAGTAATAATCAACAAAAAACACGTAAAATATTGGCACGAGTACTTATCAAATCGAGTAACCTACCTTTAATTAATCACTCTTTTATTGATTTAATCCGGTTTTTATTCTAAAATCAAACATTAATCAAAGAAAATCACACGCCATATAGAGGCGAGTGATTAAAAAATAGAGCCACCGAATCAGTTAATCCCGGGCTCGAAATAACCATTTCGGTTATTGTCAAAGCATGATTAAGCCATGGATTCCATGATACAAAGTATTCTCATAAATATACACAACAACTACCTATGTACACTTAAGCTGAGGGGGGTTTAAGAGTACATATGTATTTAGTTAGTAAGAGTATTTACAAAAAACAACTTTAGTAGTAGATATACTTTAGTACTCGTCTGATAACGAAGATAAAAAAGTCTATTGTTTTTTTTATAAATATCTCGCTTAAATTAACGAGTATGCGTACGGAGCTCGTTCAAAATATATTGTAAAATAAATACTTTGTTTCTGCAAAGATCTCATCATCAGGTATTGATAAGCTGTTACGGATTTCTCATTTTTGTTACATTATCGCTCGCGTAAAATTCATTATAGAGCTGTATTCCTTAGTTTAGGAGACGGGGTTCCTTAACATTATTTAACCTTACGTCACCTTGATATAATCCATCTATGACAATATTTTTAGTTTTTGGTTTGTGACAGAAATCCTTAACATTTGAGATGCTCAAAAATAAATGCTTAATACTGGCATACACAATACCTAGTTATTTAGATGCTAACCTTACATGGTAGATTCACTCCACAGTATTGGGTATTGATAGTCATATTCAATTCACATAACATGACGACCATCTTAAATCCCAATCTGAATAGGTAGTGCATTTAATCTGAAAAAGTTCTGTGCTCTGCTATTTTGTAGGTACACTTAAACTAAAAACTGTGCACTGTACATATATATAATCTGTTTGCATTGTTTTCCAGGTTCCTAACTCAGTTTTCCTAACAAAGAGGCGCTGTGAAAAGCAATTTTAAGCTCGCTGCAAGTTCACCGAAATCCTATAATTATAAAGAAAATGAGTGTTAATTCCAAACGGAATTATTTTAATATTTTAAATCAAAAACGATGTTTTCAGTACATAATACATGAGCGGAATTTATTGACATAAAAAAACAAATTTTCTTTTAAAAAATAATCGTTGGCATTTGCCTGCCAGCATGACCAACAAGGTTTATTGCGTTGCATAAACATGCCCCCGGGCGTTGAAAGCACCACTTTCAACCGAATCATCCTGAGGGATCCTCTTCCACTATAGGACAATCTTACTGAACGACCTTCTCATGGTACCGTTCGAAGTTTTGATATCTGCCACACGATTGACGCCATCTTGAAATCACGGCCAGTAGTTTTCCATTTGACACGCTGTTGCAGTTCAGCGATAAATTCCTTACTCCAACGAATCCAAAAATGTTGGCGAAGTTGTTTGATTCTTTGGTAGCGAGACAAACGAGATAATGGAGAACTTGTATAGCTTTCCGTTGGTAATTAAGTAAATGAACGGCCAATCAAAAATATGTCGGCGTCAGAGGTAGCAAATCATCTGGGTTCGGTGACAGAGGGGTAAGCGGACGTGAGTTTAATAGAGCTGAATCTGGACGAGTACAGTGTTAAGTTCATCATAGGTTAAATAATTATAATTGTCCAAAACTCTAATTAAATGATAAATACATAATTGATTTAACACCCGCCTCCCAAAGACCGCCGAAATGAGGACTGTGCGGAGGTATGAAATTAAAGGTAAGACTTCATTAGCCGCATCTTCAGATAGCGAACCAGATATTACCCAGAATATGAGCATGAATACTTATTCCATAGAATAGTCACATATTTATCGTAATAAAGTTTCTACTACAATGATTTCATAAAATATTTTAAATATTAAATCATGAAAAGTACTGAAATTAAATTAAGATAATTAATGGTCAAAAACGATATTCAGTTAAGGTAGTCAGTAATTTCAGACTTTGCCTGTAAGAGATATATCTTGCAGAATCGGATATCAAACTAATTTCACCCTCTTATACCAATGGAATTGTATTCAAATTAGGTTATGAAACACTTTCGACGTCAGATAAAAGTGTCGCGCAACTGTAAAGGGTTTCAGAACTAAGCAGGCACGTCGCTGTAATTTTTCATCTTTTGATATCCGTTAGGGGGTTAACCACTTTATCTTTAGCAGATTTGACCTTATTTTGCCATAGTCAAATACACTTGTTTAGGGATTTTCTCAAAACTAAGTGGACATTGTGATAAAAATAACATTAAGAAGATTATATTTTACGTTACAAAATTTCGCCCAGTACAAAGACAATTTATGAAATATTGAACCATTCCAACCTAAATGTAGCCTGTCGGCTTATAAAATGTCACAAAGAAAAGGTTTCAATGAATAGGGTCTCAAAAATCTGGCATTCGCCTATAAGTATGAACATTACCTCTTTCCCAAGAGCTTCCGTTGGATGAAAAGGCAAGATTTTGGTATTTTAATTCCATTGAATCGAATCGCCGGAGGCGTGGCCTGACCCAAGATTATAATTATAAGTTATATTCTATTCTACCGTTTCCCTGGAGTGGGCTAAATGGTACATCAATCAATCTGTAAATGCTTTAATGCCGATTTAATTAAGAAATACAATAGTTTTGGTTCATTGAGATGCTCTCCGCCTAATCAATTACGCGCGTCTCGCCATTTCTCGTACTTACATTTCTTACGTTGTTCAATTTGTGGCTTCAGAAAACATAGATTCTGTGAGAAATAATACGCAGACTCTAGCATTATTCATTACTACTACATTCAATGATAAAGCTTAGCAAATATTTAAAACTTTTAAGTTAAGCATTTTAATAAAACAACTTTTTAAGTTGAGCATTACATAAAATTTTCTTTCAATCCATTATAATTACACTTGTTAGAATGTAACTGCTCGACTTTTTTCCAAAAGTCTCTGAAAGTTATGTAAATATAACGCAAACATTTAGTCAAGTTTAAAAGATTTCGTTTTTGTTACTCTATTTGTAATAGTCTCAACATTTAAAGAATTTTCTTTGCGAAGAGCAAAAATGTTGGACCACCGCAAAACATTTGAACAATTTGTGAAGTGTTTGAGATTTCGTAATGCAAAGTAAACGGAGGTAAGTATCTAGATGAAGGTTCACTTGGGTTAGGTAAATACTTTCCCTAGTTATGAATTAACAATAAAAGGTTAACCTGAGTTAGGTATACAGCCAACGGCAGCAGTGCAAATTATACGACTTTTTTGAATTGCGAGCGTAGAATAATGACAACAGTATTCATAATCATTCATGAAATAAATGGTATTGAACAAAATAGATTGGCAGTGCACCCGCATGAAATGTTTTTTTTTTATTATATACTCGTAGGGTTTTATGCCAAATCTGCAAAATCAGCCGTCATCGTTTTAGCCATTTTAGCATTAATGTTTTTTTTTGTTAAAATTAAAGTGAAATGCCATAAGAATATAATAATGGTAGAGAATGCCATAAGGCATGAAGTCCGCCAATTGTACAACTTACAATGCAATAAAGTTTAAATAAATCAAATTATGAGTAATTTCCGGTAGCGTTTAAGTACGAAAGTCTATGTTAAGCTCTATTCAATGTGTTTTTGAAACGAATAGGTGCTAAAAGTGTTCATGTTTCAAAAAGGTTTAACTTGTAAATACAGGCCTAGTGTGTACCTTGGCAACTGTAACACAAGCCGTGATTTCCCCAAAAGTTGTGAGCGGATTTTGATTACGCTTGCTCCTCGGATTGTCTACTTAGGATTAACAAATCTAATTAAGACTTCATATGGATCAAAGGACCTTTGGCCTTAGATGATAGTGTGCAGGATAGTAAAAGTGACGGCATAAAAACAAGAAACCAAAGCCACCTTTTCTTGTTTTTATTGTATATGTGTAATGCTTAAAGAATCTATATTATTTATTTAGAAATTATTGCCTTATATGTCCGTAAAATTAAGTAAAAATCAGATAATTACTTAATATCATTTTCTATTATATTATAAATTTCAGTCCTTATTTCGTCCCTATAAGTTTTTGTTATCGCGAAGACTTTATTTAAATAAATCTAGGTCATCATGCTTGCTTGTCAACACAAAGTGCTTTATAAGAACGATATATCTAAGCAATTTAATATAATGTGTATAATGGAAGTCTATGTCATTATAATGATATCCCAGAGGCTGGATAGTGCACTTAATCGTTGCAACAAGTATGTCGCGCGGTAGCAGGAGGGTAATAAATTACGAATATAAGGCTATACTAGGCACACTTGTGGTTTTCCTCCACTTTCGTACAGTAGAATATTAAGTACTAGTTACGCAGTAGGTTGCTAAAAGCGCCTTGACTGTCTTAATATTACATATTGTGAATGAACAACGTGTACATAACCATATAGCTGATGTAAAAAAGCCCAGATTATGATAGTAGTAGCCAACTCGTTTCTAAAGGCGTTTGGAATTTTTGGCCTACTTTTTGGTCCGCCATTTTTATTTGTTCAAAAGTAGCGGCAATCAATCATGGATTTACATTGATGTCATCAATTGATTTTCGAAAGTTTTATTCGTGGCCGTCATTTCGTAAAATTTTAAAAAAAATGTGAGAGCCACGCTCCTTAGTAAAAAATCCAAAGCCCTTTTTAAAAATAAACATCACCTAGTTACTTATTGAGTGGCATATTGTAAGTTAAAAAACATATGCTTTGAAATGCACTGCATTACTTTCTTTTCTTCATCAAAGAATATGGTACAAGGTTGTAAATGTAGCAATCTAAAAACAGAGGAAGCAAAGCGTCCGTGGCTCTCATAGATCGCTGCACTTCAGTTGCTACGAAATTGAAAAACTTTCTCTATTTTTTTACACTTTTTAATAATCAAAACTAGGTTTCTCAAAAAGAAAAGTTCTGTTGGTTGCAACTAGCCTGTTGCTCGTAGCAAAATACGTATTGTGCGGACACAGCGGCCGAGGTAGGGCTGTAACACACATCCATCATTCAAAAGTTCTGAGGGCTTATTCGCGTTACACAAACCATTGGTGAATAACATAACGATATTTCATTGTGGGTAAATCGCACAGATTAAAACAAAGCGAAATTCAAGTAAATAAACATACAGGAATACAGAATGACATTGCAAGGGGGTG
Source organism: Pyrausta aurata (assembly GCA_963584085.1). Lineage (NCBI taxonomy): Eukaryota > Metazoa > Arthropoda > Insecta > Lepidoptera > Crambidae > Pyrausta > Pyrausta aurata. The sequence goes on from OY757259.1 coordinate 5,861,970, forward strand.
CCAAATTTTTGGAGGTGAATGAGACCTGCTACGATCTGGAGACCAATTCTCTTGCAGTTCGTATACGAAAAAAGTTCACCGATCGAATTTTCTTTTTCAAAGAAAATACAGTTATTGCTTTATCCGGGTCACGATTTCTATGCATTTTGATTTCTCTCGTGTGGTAGTTTCTTTTACGTGGATATTTTACTTGATTTTTTTTGGTAAATAAGTGATACTCGTAATCGAATTACCACACGAAACGAAGTTCGATCATGCGAGAATCGGCCTCCTGCTGCTACGATCCCATGTAGGTGTGTTTTTTATGTATTTTTTTGTTGCGCTAGCCATAGCGCCACACTCACGACACTAAAACGCACAGCCCTAACGCTCATAAATCGGTGCACTCAAACACTCCAGTTATTATTGGAAACTCCCAATACATGGCGTCCTATAATAACATGGCCTTCTTTCGTTTAACTGCGACGCCGCTATTAGCTTGCAGTACTTTGCAGCCGGTTTATAATTACTGTAATAGCTGAAGCCTGGACGCTCATCTGCGTAGACTCTAGGATTAAATGGATAACAGATACCTATTACTGTACTGAACATAGAAAAAAAAGGTTATTGGCATAAAAAAGCTATACGATACGTTATGGCGGACGGAATGCAATTTGTTACTTCCTCATCTTTTACTTAGTTTACACAAAACACATTCAGAACAATTTATTTCTATTGAGAATTATACACTGTATGTTTAGTAACAATGAGTGTTCTAATTCCATCATTAACTTTGAAGCCTTAAAAGCTTGCTTACAATCCTAGCTTTGGTGACCATCACAATACTTAAGTTGCATGTAAATGAAAGATTTACAGAGGGTCTGAAACTAACGCTGTTTAATCTTAACAGCTCAAGAACGATCAGACCGTGGCGTGAATTGTTCAAATTGGAAATGGTACTCGAGGTTTTCGAATCAGCGGAGCGTCGCACGACGGAATTAAATGAAACTGACTGGTGAACCATGTCTGGGCTCGGGCAGAGGGCCCTACCATCGAACACGAATTACCCTCTAACCTATGGGTATTGGGGCGTTTCGCAGCACAAGGTTTACTGTTACGGACAGCGGGGCGAATAGCTCAAGTTCTGTTTCTGAATGGGGTTCTTCGCACCAAAATGGTCTATGAAATTGGTCGATACAAAAGACGCATTGGGCAATTCTTACCCCTACACCACTGGCGGTGCAAATGACCCGACTCTGAAACAGCACTTGGGCGATTCGCACCAAGGTCCGAAAACTTTGCGGTGCGAAACGCCCCTATACCCCAATCTATATTCTACACACGGTTTGTAAAACAATCCGTGTTTTTTTCAAAGATTTCATTATTATTAATATAAAAAAAACTATTGATTACCAATTATTACCAAGCATGTCGGTAGAAAATATATGTTTATTGCGGTGCTTGCGGTGACATGACCGTCTACACGTGCTAAGAATTTTTTCTACGCATAGACATTGTTAAAAAACTGCTGAATATTCAGCCACGTTTCTCATCTAGTAATTGTAGAAGGTTTTTAAAATAGGAGAAAGAACTCTCTTCAAACCTATGAGGGCATTCCATGATATTAATTATTTGAATTAGTGAAAACATTAATAATTATTTAAGCCATTAAGAACTTCAACAAGGCGCGAGGTATCGTCGAATAGCCTTTAAGAGAGTTTATACCTTTCGTACTCTGTGTTTGATTCGTATCTAATTTTTATCCAATTAGGTATCCATTTTATCCATCACAGTAGTTGTACGTCGTTTTCGCATACATCCGAATCTGATTTGATTTTCTCCCAAGAAATTGTGGAATCGAATCGAATGGTACATCTAGGATTCTCGTTGAAAGTGAGCCAATAGTACGGGCCAAGAGGTGTCTACGACTAATGCCTCCAAGGCGGTTGGCTGGCTGATTGCGTTTACACATGCTCAGTCAAGAAGCCGGATCACTCAGTCAAAAACAGCTCACTTCGGCATCAGATCGAGTGTTATTTCTATTAGATTGACTGTTTGAATCTATCTCAGCTCAATATGAACGTACTCAATATTTATATTTACTCGGTTAACTCTTTCACTTGTACCATACTGATGGAAATATTACCGGGGATCCAATTGAGTGTTGAGTGTGAATAAAACAGGCAGAAATATAAAGGTAAGGAGCGGTAAAACATGGACTTACCACTTCTTTAGGGTTCTGTACCCAGAGGGTAAAAACGGGACGTCTGTTCGTCCGTCCGTCTGTCTGTCTAGGCTGTATCTTAAGAACCGCGACAGCTAGACAGTTGAAATTTACACAAATTATGTATTTCTGTTGCCACTAATACTAGAAAACAATATAAAATAAAGATTTAGAGGGAGCCCCAAACAATAAACGTAATTTTTGCCTATTTACCTAGTCAATGGTACGGAACCTTTCGTGCGCGAGTCCAACTCGCACTTGGCCGCTTTTTTATCTTTACGTAGTCGAACTCGTGCGTCTATAAAATAAACAACGTTCTGTACCACGCATTCCAAAATTATCGTTGATGAAATAAATCAGTATCATCGCGCGTTTACGGCCAGAGAATATAAATTGAGTCTAGAGACGTAACATGGATTAGCAAGTTCCGAAATCGAATATTTAAAAAAACCTGCCGTGTTTTTTCGGATACTTGCCGTACCTTCGAAAACCTAGATCTGTTATTTGGTTTTTAAAGTTGCATCCAACTGAAAGTAATGGGCAGTGAATATTCCTCATGACATTTGTTAGTACTACGGTAGAGTCACTAATGTACAAATACCTACTTATATTATTTTGCGATCTGATATTTTGTCAACTAGCTTTTTATTTTACAGAAATATAACAAAACTTTGACACAAAAATAATATATTTGAAATTTCTATTAAAACTTTGCCATTTGATTGAGTAATATAACAATATCTAATCTTATCAATCTAAAAGCAGTCCCTCCATCACCTTATCCGTTTGCAACAACCTAATATCCGTAACCGATACGTCTCAAATTATCCGTAATATCCGAAACTGTTATTTTCTCGCCCTAAATGTAACCACATCCGTGTCTGCCGATGATACATACCTACTGCCAATATTTTTACCGATGCTTATAAACAATGGTCCCGTCTATTGTTGGCGTTCGTATACACATGGTAACCTAATTAAGCAGAAATGAATTCGGGAAAGTCTATCAATTATTTTATATTGCCGTATGTTCCTGATATATTGGATGTACTACTGGTAGTAAAATGTAATGTACAGGACCTTCATTTTTGAATCACTTGCGTAAATGTTCCGAGTGGTTTTTATTTTGAAAATCAATTAAAACGATATTCACGCTAAATAATAATACAAAATTCATTTATCTTTTCCTAAATCATCGCCATGTGGATTTTTACTGGTTTTTGTTCTAAAATCGATCATAAATCAAAGAAAATCAAACGCCATCTTGTGGCGAGGAATACAAAAGTATAGACACCTGGATGTTATAGAAAACGAAAGTATAAATCAAACTGTTCGATGTTTAGTAAATATAATCTAATTTATTCGTTACTGGGTACTCAATAACTAGTATTGTTTTACTCATCTGAACAGGCAGAGGATATTATAGGTAACATCACTTCTTCGAAATAAATTCATAACTTGATAAAAGTCTAGGTACGTGTCGTAAAATACAAGTAGGTATATGCAAGTCAGTATTTATTTCAAGAATGATGTATTAAATTCATAGCAGATGTAAGCAAATGTTCAAATGCTCATAATTCCACTTACTAAAATAACTCAATTAATGTTGTAATCAGAAAGATAAACAGAGTAAGGATAGAGACGAAAACTTCATAAAATAAATGAAGTTACCCATTTTTAAATTATTACGCTAGTAGCTTCAAAATCCATTAAACTCAAAGGTATTACGGAGTAATTGACTAAAATACTAATTTCAGATTGCTTGTCAATGGTTCTAAGCCTCAAATATGATATAATACCATTGTGATAACAGAGAGTGTATAATAACAATTTTTAGTATCTTCAAGTTTATAGAGTTGTTTATTGTTTTATGAGCAACTAACAGTTACTTTGGGATTTGTAAATTACTAAAGGAGTAATAGCTTCTTCAATGGTGCGGCTTACAAACCTTTTTTTTTAAACTATAACAGTTTAGTTAGACCAAGAAAAAAGTATACCTCCATTATTGAATGTATCACTCATCATTATAACATAATTTTTAAATTGGTTGGTTATTCGAAACTCGGAATAAACATCGAATACGATTAGTTTAATTATCCTTTAAAATCACTGAAACTGCACGAGACATGATAACAGAGTTTTAGCATGGGTAGTAAGGTGATTAAAAGGCTTATATTTGATAAACAAAAGGTCGGAATACCTAATAAGACCTACTTGTGTAAATGATATCGAGTTAAGTTAGCCTGTAAGCATCCCACTGCTGGGCAAACGCCTTACCTCATGTATGAAGTAGTATGAGCCATACTCGGTGGAGTAGGCTCATACCCACTGTATAACGATGCAGAAGCGCGATAGCATCGATGCAGTCGCCAATATTCAGCACATAATATATCAATGTCAAGCTTCTGCCCCGCGACTGCATCGATACTAACGCGTGTTAGCATCGCTCGATGCTGCATCGAGACTGCATCGTGTTTGCATCGCTGCTAAAAGTCGCAGTGTGTAAAGGGTCTTATATAAGATTTATCGAATATTTCGGTCGTTATGTCCAGCGTAGACGAGCACAAATAGAGGCCTCATAAGTTCTTTGTGTTCGACCTCATTCTTATTAACATTAATCATTCAGCATAGAAATGAATACGGACAGCCACGAGATTTCTTTTGTATCCTAAATATGTCCCAGAGAGCATAATAATGAAGCCTTTTAACTTGTTGTATTAGCTTTTTATAGGTAGGTAATTTTACTATGACGGGAAAATGAATAACTCTAGGTTGATGATTATGATATATCTAATAGCTATTACTTATTACCTATCATGTATTTGTTATGATAAAACAATTACGTATCCAATGTATATCGAATTTTAAAAACTTGAAAAAATATTCCTGTTACAACAGAGGACGTTATTAATACCCAGGCCTGTATTTCGAAATGTGAAGTGCCAATTAAAGTGTATGTAACCTGATATATGAACAACAAACTATTTACTCACACCCCTTGTTTATAACATAGGTTCCATACTTCAGCAATATTATAAAAGTATAGTAGAATAAAAGTATAAAATCGTTTTTTTTCCGCAATAGCATAAAATTTAAAAATAATACGTCTTGTTCAATTTAATTAAACGTTAAAATTAATTTTTGCGTTACATACTCTTGCCTACACAGAAAATTTATTAATTTTCTTAGAAAGTACATAATCCTAATCCTACGCATTAAAATATTTCTCAAACGTTGCCATAAACATGTGGTGCCAGCATTAAAAAGGCAAGATAAAGCGAAAATGTATTAAAAGGTTGCTTAACGCATGTGGGATGATTAACTTGCAAATATTTAAAGATGGATTGTATTATATCCAATGCAGAGATTAAATAATTCAAACGCGCTCGGATCTAACCACGCTCCGCTGTTTCAAACTTGCTCGCGTTCTTTTTAAGAGGAAAAAAGTAAGAGAGCTATCATTAAATGAGTTCTCTGTTTGCTGGTTTTTTAAATGAGAAATTAAAATACCACATTTTTTAAGTCGGTAAAAAAATTGTTTGGTATGTTACTGTTTTATTTTTGGAAACGATTGGGTTTATTACTATTTGAGTTTATTTGTGCCGATGGAACCAAACGTTCTTGAAATATCGCGAGGAAAATATCACGTAACAGAAGGCATACTACGAAAAACGAAATTCGTCAATACGATCATCGTTTTTCGAATCCAAATCATTTTTTGTATGCAATTCATACTATGAAATGCTTCGGATCCGCAAAACAATTATCGTAATGACAGATTTCGTTTTTCGTAGTAGGCCTTCAGGTTATTTATACAAAAAATAATGTTGTGATTGTGATGAATGTTTTGTCACGCATACTAACTTATAGTCATCCTATGGCTAAAGTGAGATAATTATATTAGGAATTAATAATATTATTAGGTTACAAATGTATCAAGTAGCAACTAAATACCTGCATGCAAATATTTTATTTACATAGCTTCATATTCACCCTTCATGAATTTCAAAGTTTCTTTTTAAACACAAGTAAAAGAATATATACATGAAAAAGGGGATTAGGGTTTTAGATTAGGTAATACACTACCTGCCGATAATAATATAAATAATAAATAAATAAATATACGCCAGACAACATACTAATAATCTGGTTTCGAAGTAAGAAATTTTCTTCCTTGTGTTACGATGTACCAAACAACGATAATAACGGGGGTGTCTCCCATATTGGATACTTAAATACATAACATCATCCATGACTTAGTTAAAAATGTTCGTGCTTATGTCACAAACATTTGCCCCTTGCGGTATTCGAACCCGCGACCGCTGGTTCAGTAGTCAGGACCGCTAATCTCTGTACCAAGCAAATCGTCGAATAATGCCATGTCAGTCTCATACATGTTTACAAATAAAATATCAGCTTAAATTGTTGTGCACGTCTCCTATACTAGTTACCAAGGAGAGTATGTGCGATTTTCAAGTACTATATGTGTTCGAATTTTAATTTATTAGAAGCTCTAACCTCCTCCATGCATACCGTTAAAGTCCCGTTGCATGATCGATAGTTAAATGTTACCAGGTTAAATGTCAAATATAGGTTAAATGTTACCAGGGGTAAAATATTTACGATTGTGTTTGTTTTGAAGAAAAAACACCCTTATCAAACGTCAGAATGGCTATTTTGGATAATTTAAGTTTTTTTCCAAAAGTCTTTTCATTAGATAAATACTTCGATTATCCAGAGTCTCCAAAGTCATTTTCTAAGTTTTCAGTTCCATAAAAGGTTTTTCTTTTTCATTTTATTTTATAAAGGTAGGTACCACAACGATTATTAAAACTATACAGGTTTATGCTCAACAATATTTAAAAGCTATTTGTGTTATTAAAGTTAAAATATAAATCAATCTATAATTCTTGATTTGGAGCTAGTGTTAAAGCTAAGCCAAATGCGTTAATAAAACGGTTGTATTTGGTCAAAACGCGAAACAAGACTCGCTTTACAAACCGTGGGCTTGTGTCGCTAAAATTGCTACATAGCTCCGAAAGGAAGTAATGTCACACGACCTTTGAAAGCAGTCTCATCTTCTACAACAAAGAAGTTTTTAACGTAACTCTCCAAGAGTTCGTCAAAACTGTTTCATAAAAGACGTGATAGAAAGAATATGAGGATAATACTTGCCAACAGTATTCGGAAAAGGATAAATAAATGTAATGAAGATGTCCTTTGACTGCAAAGGAGCCATTCGGAATGGGTTTTGGTTCATTAAATCCCTAGGAAGGACATGGAGACTGTATCTGTTGCTGGCTTCTCATGCTACACATATTTATTTTAGGTTATCTTATTTTTTGAGATACCTAACTGATCTGAAACTCTGTAGGTAACGTTATACAGTAAAAAGAAATCGTCATTTGACCACTAGCCCAGCTTTTACCCAAATGAAACCAAAAAGGAAGTTATTAACCAATAACTTCCTTTCATGCATGTTGGTTAAAAGTGAAATATCCAATTACGAACGCGTATTTTTCAAGCACGGGACTGTATTATGTGTCACTGCAATGCAAGAAATTATATGCAAAAGCTTTTAAAAAACTCCACGGTCGGCTGTTTGGAGACAGAAGATATTTCCGCGTGCATGAACATAAGTTGCATTTTGGTTATACATATTAATATGAATGTAAGTACATAAAAAAATGCAAAACCAAGCGTCAAATATGAGAATGTCTTCGTTGATATCTGAGTTACGTCTAAAACAGTAATTCCCTCGCTTGAGACTGCCCAAAGGGGACGCGTTGTGTTCTGCTTACACTAGAAGGTAAACCACTAATGACCCAAAAAGCAAATCATACGAAGTTCCCATTTTCTATCACAAAGCAGAAACACGATAGGATAAAATTTTCTTGATAGAAAACTATCACGAAGATGATAATTCCATCTTTAAAATTAGAATTTGATATATAGAAATTGTACAAAAGACAGAAAATATTTCTACAGTCAATGTTAATACCAGTTGCAATGTCAGTGGACAGCGCCATGGTGCAACCGCGGGTCGCCGTATCACGGGAGATAAATATATCGTACGTACGTAGGTACGTGAGGGCCACCGGTGAAATCTGATATATTTCTAGATAACCCGCTATTAGGTATTCCACATATTGACGCGTTACATCTAATCGTTCTCTGAAGATGGCCCGTTAGTCGACGGCCTCTTTGGGATTAGGGCAAACAGCACGAGGGATTGTATATTGATGAGGGATTGTTTGCGCTTGCCTTTACGGCCGGGTACAGATCAGCCGTAATGTCCACTCTTACAAGCTTACAACATACTCAATTTGGATACAACTCGGAGACAGGAAGACTGCTCGTTTTGCATAAGTATGATACTTTCTGAGAGAGGTGTCTTTTTGAAGTGAGCAGTAGGTAAGACATAAAAAATCTAGATTAGAAAACTAAAAAATAGAACTAATAATATTACAAATGCGAAAGTGTGTGAGAATGGATATTACAATAAAAAGTCCTCGTTTGGATATTAAAATAAAATTTTAACCTATTATGTATTATAGATAGAGTGATCATTAGCACAAACAACACTGTTTCAAAAGTTTAACCAACATTTTTTTTTATATAGTTTGTGTTAATTCAAGCATTTTTTACCCGCACCTAGAGTTCGAACTGAATTCAGTCAAGTGCGGTGCGACTAACTATGTAGGAAGATTATAACATTGTTCTATGACCATTGAAGGGTGCTATCAAGATCCGATCACACGGCTCCAGGGGATATTGTATATTGATGAGAGAAGGGATCCTGAGCCTTCTGCGTTATTCAACGTGATTCGAGAGATATCACCAATTAACGCGCACACCTTAATTGATCATTAACGAAAT